>CAWVRF010001236.1:0-228000 GCA_963932465.1 Maratus speciosus | reverse complement strand
TATTTACTTTCATTTCTTTTTACAAATTACATAAGTTATTTTGTTCTATGACTATTAATTATATTTTTTTATATTTCCTTTAGAAAATAACAGAAAATAATTAAGAAATACAGTACTACTTAGTTATTCCGTCGACCAATTTCGCCAAATTATATAAATCGACAAAACACACGCCAAATTAAACAAATTGACGTAATTTTTATTTTAAATAACGAAAGAACAAATAAATTAGTATAACATTAAGAAATATACGAATAAAACGTCGAAATAAAAATCACTTGATGGCGTAAACACGTGTAACTTGCTTAAAGTCAAGTGAATGTGACATTTACGATCAACCATTATTGGCATTTAATCTTATAGTTTGGCGATAGATTTTTGGTCGTCGGGATTTCTAAGGAATAACAAAAATGCATATGTAACTGGTATTTGAAAACGAGGTTTTCGCCAAATTTTCGTAAAAAAATAAAAATCACTCCAAACCTGTATATCTGTAACCTGTATGACCGAATCTGGCCAAATATTACACTCGAAAAAAAAATGCTAACTGGCGAGTTGAAAAAAAGCTATTGGCGAGATTTGCATCGTGCTAGCGTAATAGTACCTAGAATTCTTTGCGACCATGGCAACTTTTATGTAGTTTTATTCGAAAAACAAATTGATTTTTTAATCAAAATGAAAAACTTACGGTCCCATATTGGCGCGATTTTTTTCTGACGCCAATTTCATATACGGAACGGGCACATAACTGGCGCCAAAGTATCGTTATTTTGCTTCATATGGTAAGCCGGATGTTGCTGTTTATGCTGTTGATGCGTTCCTCAAATTTGTGTAGTTAAAAAATCACGCCTATATGGGACGTATATGACATCTTTGCCAAACTTTCATATGAACGGCGAAGGTATCAGTCCATATTTGTTTATGGCAGTTGATGACTTGAACTATTATAATATAGATGAACTGAGGCGATAGAATAATATTTGGCGACATATCACCTGTGCCTGACTAACATTAAAGTACCAAAATGGCACCTAGAGTATAAAAGGCGAAGTGGTCCGCCTGGAACTGTTGACGATAATCACATGACTTAGGCTATTGTTATAGAGATTGTTTTAAAATACCGGGAGACAAAGACTCTTATACTTAATTTATTTTATTTTAGCTTCTTTTCAAATGTTTAACTGATCCTCTTTAATCAAAAACGAAAACAACCATTGGATGTCTTAACTGCAACTGATTCGCCTTTAAATTTTTGCAATCAAAGGGCATTGAATGGAAACCCTCTTTACAGGGAGATCTGCACAGCTTTTTTTCAGTATAATTCAATCTTCTCTAATATTTTTAAAACCCATCAGATTAGCGTGTTTTTAGATTCTTCGGTGTCTGAACGGGGTTTGGCGAGCGTAGCTTGCAGGGTGCAGAGCACCCTAGTATATATATATATGTATATGTATATACATATATATACATACATACATACATACACACACACATATATATATATATATATATATATATATATATATATATATATATATATATATATATATATATAAGCTGCGGTGGCGTTAATACGTAAGCACCTAAAATTTTGTTGGGAAAAATCTTTTAGATGAGATTTTTATCTAATAAATAACATGTGAATAAATAACATATTGAAGTACAGAACTACATTTCTAGTTTTATTGTATTCCAAAAAGCTCAAATATTTTAACTATTTTTAATGAAATTCTTCTAGAAAGTAGTGGTACACTCTCTTTGATACAGATATATTATATAGGCGGAGAGCTGTTAAACTTTTTACGGTAGGTATTTGAGGCAACGTGAAAGTTTGTGTAACATTTCTTTTGCAATATCGCAATACAAAATCGAATGTATAGCTATCGTGGCACTTAGCCGACCCGTGAATTTTTTAATTATGAAAATTTTCGTTGCAAGAAAATATCCTTGAAGCATTTTGAAATTTTAATACCTTCATATTTAGTATTTAATGAAATAAAAAGGTTACTTTAATAGGCCCCAAAAATGTGCTAGACACGTGTCAAGTGGTATTTTATGACTACCGAAAAAAGGTATTTGAGGCACGCTGAGATTGAGACAGAATAATATTTATGCTTAGAAAAATATATTTTGAAAATGACAGACCCTTTTGTTGGATCTTTCAAATTGCAAGACAACAGGGATTTGTTAAACGCGAGTGTCAGTAAAGCTGATCTTGCGGTGCCGCGCTGAAGATCCATTCACTGAGTTACGATACAAACAAAGCGTAAACCGCTTACAGTGCCTCTCGAAAGCTAACAAGAGGAATTTCAAATAGATGCGTGCGCAATCACAACAAATCTAACTGCGATAGGCTCTCGCACGACCATGTGACTCATAGCAAGCGTGCAGTTGTTCGCAAAATTTCGGAGTAATTAAAAAATTCTTATTCGTAGTGAAACATGTGCAGCTTTAAAAGTGCTATTTTGTTTGCATATTATTTTTCCCCTTTTTATCTAACACGCGTAACTTATATATATTAATCATGGAGAGTAAAAAAAAAAATCCATGGCAACAATACTTTTCTCATGTAGTCTCCGACATTAACACTCATCGAAGTCAAACTGATAGTGCTCAGAATTGGACCTTAATTTTGAGTTTCAAGCAATTTTAATCAATTTAAAGTTTGTACTAACCGTCATTAAACGATCGTTAAATTTCATTATATGTACATATAAATGTATATGACAAAATCCTTGTTATAAAAGTGTATTTATTTAAGTTAAACGTTCTTGAATTAGTTCCGTATAAAGAGTAGACAAAGTTTTTTTTATTGAAAAGGTATTTTTCATAAAAGTTTCCAAAGTTTTATGAGTATGCGCTTATACAAACAATCCTAGTTAATAGTTTCTAAAATTATATGATGTTAAAAACATATTTGGTGCAAAATGTTTCTTTACATTCACTGAGGCAACTATTGAAATTCATGCAGATAATAAATTCATAGATGAGCTGATCCCACTTCTATTGTATTGCGATATACAAGTAAAAGATAATATAGTATAAACAGAGGATAAATATTAATATAGGATAAATATAGTATACATATATTCTATAGTTGGTATAATGAGTGTTTTCATTCATCTGATAGACAAAATTTATTTTAGTCAAGGATTATGAATGCCTTATTTACTATTTGTGAATATATTTTTATAAGAAATAAAAATAAAATTATACTATACCTAATGACGAAGAAGACGCATTGGATTTTCTTGAAGCGTTGTCGTCACAGCATTTCTTCATTAACGCGATGAAACTTTCATAGAAATGTCTATGATAACAATCTTTCAGATTAGCATTGGATGGTAAAATAATGTCGTTATATTTTAACCTATGTTTAACCGAATTTGCAACACTTCACGGCATTTTTGTAGAGTTTTTTCACTAAAAACAGTGATTTTTCCATCGCTTTCTCTGCAAAAAAACCTTTTTTTCTTTTCCTGATTAATAAATATAAGTAACGCGTATTATATAAAAAGGGGGAAAATAATATGTAAACAAAATAGCACTTTTAAAGCAGCACATGTTTCACTACGAATAAGAACTTTTTAACTATTCCAAAATTTTCCGAAAAACTGCACGGTTGCTATGAGTCACGCGGTCTTGCGAGAGCCTCTCGCAGTTAGATTTTTTGTGATTGCGCACGCATCCAGTTGAAATTCATCTTAAGATAGCTTTCGGGAGGCACTTCAACGCGATTTACGCTTTTTTTGTATCTTAAGTCATTAAATGATCCTTCAGCGCGACATCGCAAGCTCAGCCTTACTGGCGCTCGCGATTAACATTCCCTGCAGGGTTTGTATGAGTACCGTTATTTTCAAGGCCAAATATCTGAATTGTTTTATAGAAAAATAAATCTTGTTTAAACGGACGAAATTTCTAATTATTTAAGGAGAAATTTTCCTTAAGAATATATTGGTACCGAAGAATTTCTTAGTCTGGAAATTCAAGCACCCGTACGAACGCTGCCCTGTTGTCGGGCAAGTAGAAAGGGCCAACAAAAGTGTCTGTCATTTTCATAATATATTTTTCTAAGCATAAATATTATTCTGTCTCAATCTCAGCGTGCCTCAAATACCACAAATACCACTTGACACGTGTCTGGGACAGTTTTTGAGCCGACTTACGTGTCTGGCTTTTATACTTTTTATTTCATTAAATACTAAATTTGAAAGTACTAATATTTCAAAACGCTTCAAGGATATTTTTTTGCAACGAAAATTTTGGAAATTAAAAAATTCACGGATCAGCTAAGTACCACGATCCTGCAGCCAGACATTCGATTTTGTATTCAGATGTTGCAACAGAAGTGTTACACAAATTTTCATGGTGCCTCAAATACCTAACCTAAAATGTTTAACAGATCTCCTACCACTAGTACATAATGGACTACAAGTAAATAGAATTTGAAGAAAATTTTTAAAAGCTTGAAACACCTTCCATGAAAGCTTTCTTGCTAATACAGCTAAAAATAATAGAGACGCACACGTATACATACCGTAGTATTAAGCAGAGTTGCCAGTTTTATAAGGAAATTCCGAAAGACGAAATTTTACTAAAAGTAATCATGAAATGTCTGCTAATAAATTGAACTGAAACATTGTTATTTGGAAACGATAAATTACTCTTTGGAATTCCTAGTATGAATTCGAATTTCTGAATTAAAAAGAAGCAAAGCTGTAAACTTTGATTTCTAGGTAAAAGCAGTTAAGGTGGCAAGTATGGAAATTTATTTCTTATTTGTATTTATGATTGTTGAGCCGCAGTATCCGGAGGCGAGACGCAAATAAATCAATTTTCTACCAGAAATTTCATTTGATAAAATGTAACTTATTTTTACTTGTATTTATTTGATTTCATTTACTTTTATCTATACGGTAATGGATAAATACAACCGTTGCCATAGTACTGAAAATCTTTTCAATTCTAATCGCAGATATTTTAGCATTTGTATATTAAGAATTAAATATAGACATATCATTTTAACGGGTATATAATACAAACAAATATATAATTTTTTTTAAAGTTAAACAACACGAGTACGTTGCAAAAATGTGTGGATAATTCAAACAAAGCCTTTCGGTTTACTCAAGAAATTTAATAAAATGCAGAATCTCTTCCTTAAAAATATGTATAAACGAAACTTTTCTATTTTTAAAACTGAATTTGTTATTCCGAATAAATACAATTATTATTCCTCTACGACACGCACAAAACATATTTAAAAAGCTCGTTTGGAAACTAATAATAATAATAATAATAACTCTGGGATGATCTAATAGTATACGCATGCAGTATACATTTAACGAAGCATATTTCCTGTTTTCCGTTAACAAAATTCATTATAAAATAAAAAGTTTTTAATATCATCGTAAAATTTTGCTCGAAAAATTATTTTCGATATGTTATTGTAAAATGTTTTAAACATGTTGTTATTATTTAAGCGTTCCTGTTTTATCCTTTTTTTAAGCAATTTTTGCTATAAAATAAAACAACATGCTACAACTTCAAATGTCGCCAGAAGAAAACTTTTAGGAGAGTTGTTATTTAACAAAATTACAAAGTAATTTTTTGTATTTTATAAAGTATATTTTATATTTTTTATGATATACAGTTTCCGCTCAATTGGAGAGGTTTATTAATCCCGTGTGATTACTGCACTAATCGAAACTGTATATAAAAACAGACAATCTAACACTGTGATGTCTTGTCTGGAATGATTATACCGATTCCTGACCACTGGCAACAATTTTTATACCATATTCATACCACTATTTTGAAAAATACGTTTTAGAATACGTTTTTCTTTTTTAAATGTAATCAAAGTACTGTATTAAAAAGATTTCCAATTTCAAAAGTGGTGCGAGATGAATATAAAAATATCCCGCTAGTTGAGAAACAAAATTTTGGGACAAACTTTTTAGTCCAGACAATAGGGAATTTTACCTAGCAAAATTAATGGTAGTTCTGGAAATCGGCTTACTTTATGTTTTTGGGTCGCTGAATCCGAATTTGCAACTTCCCACCAAAAGTTCCCCCGGCAACCCCCACAAATTTTGGTAAAAAGCCCCCCCCCCCACCAAAGAAAGGTTTTTATTAAAAAAATCTATTTTTTTATTGTTTTAGGGAAAAAGTATCTAAAAATTCAGAAAATAGACCAAATTTGCAACTAATTAGCTATATGACATTATGACTTAGGATGAAGGGGAAGGAGGGATCTGCCTCGGAACATGCGCCGCGGTGCTACGTGGACTAAGTTGCGCATTTACACATAACCACTCACACGTTTACATTCGCCCTCCCATCCCCCCTCCGAACTTTCTCTATAAGGTTTACTTTAAGATTTTTGGGTCGCTGAATCCGAATTTTTAACTTACCCCCAGAAACCCCCTCAAAATAGTTGTTTTTAACTTAAATTTCTTATTGTTTTAGGGGAAAAGCATTACGAAATTCAGAAACTAGATAAAATTTGCAACAAATAGGATATATGGCATTATGACGTAGGATAAACGGGGAGAGAAGGGGCTGCCTTGGAACATTCCCCGCGCGCTTTTCTCAAAAACCAAATTTTTTCAAAAAATCAATTTTTTAGGGGGTTGCCGGGTGAAATTTTGGTGGGAAGTCACAAATTCGGATTCAGTGACCCCAAAAACATACATTGATTCCAGAACTAGTATTAATTTTTCCAGGTAAAATCCCCCATTGCCTGGACTTCATAACTTAGTGCACGTAGCGCTGCAGTGCATGTTCAGAGGCAGTCCTCCCCCCCCCCCAATTCATCCTACTTCATAATTTCATATATCCTATTTGTTTTAAATTTTGTCTAGTGTCTGAATTTCGAATGCTTTTCTCCTAAAACTATAAGAAATTTAAGTTAAAAAGAACTTTTTTTTTTGGGGGGGGGGGTGTTCGGGGGGTAACATTTTTGCGGGAAGTTAAAAATTCGCATTCAGCGACCCAAAAAACTTAAAGTAAACCTTATAGACAAAGTTCGGAGGGGAGATGGTAGGGCGAATGTAAACGTGTGAGTGGTTAATTGGAATTGCGCAACTTAGTTCACGCAGCACCGCGCATGTTCCTAGGCAGATCCCCCTTTTCCCTTCATCCTAAGTCATAATATCATGTATCTAATTTGTTGCAAATTTTGTCTACTTTCTGAATTTCTAAATACCTTTTCCCTAAAACAATAAACAAATTGATTTTTTTAATAAAAACCTTTTTTGAGGGACATTTTACCAAAGTTTGGGGGGTGTTGCCGGGGGAAATTTTGGTGGGAAGTTAAAAATCGGATTCAGCGACCCAAAAAATATATAGTAAGACTTTTTCCAGAACTACCATGAATTTTGCTAGGTATAACCCCTATACGGTCTCTATTGCCTGGACTATTTACTCCCAGAAACAAACTCCTTTCATTCGTATGAGACATTCAGACTCTCCCTCCCTACTGTCCGTACATTGCGACGCCCTACTAGTCATTGTTTCTTTTTCTCAAAAAATCTCTTCGCCAAAAAAGATTGACGCTTTGAATGACAGAAAAAAGCATCTCGATAAGTATTTGCCATCAAATCACAAATGTTTCGGAAGAAAGGCATTTTGTCTGGACAGATGGAAGGATATTGTAGAACAGTATATGTAGACCCTATATAACTTAATAAATACATACTACATCTCCGTTTCAATTCTCTTTCAAAATCGGCACGAACTTTCTGGAACACCCAATACTATAGAGTTGTTTTTGTTGTATTATTGTTAGACAGAACATACAGGGTGGTTATAATTAAACTTCCACAATAAATAGCATCCTACAGTGCAAACGGGTAAACAGAATGCATTGAAATTTGGTTTATGAGGTTAGTTGGGGTAACTGGACCTACGAGAAAACTGGGTCATAGGCTATTTTATAAAACACCGTTGATGTATTTTAAGTTTTAGTTTTTGTGAACAATGCTCCTTAACCTCTACTTCCTAAAATAACGTGTGTCAACTCAATCATAACTCTCTCTTAGCTGTGATAGGTTGTCGAAAATTTACATTTCTCTTTTTAAAAACAACGTCAATTTGGTTGATCTTCCTCGGCTTTTTATTAAAATACTGTAAGTACTTTTATTAAACAACCTTTTTTTCTAAAGATTAGGCATATAACTACGTTAATATTATTAGGTTTCTACACATATTACCTTCATGTTTCAAATGTAAGCCCGGTGTCCCAGGTATCCCATAAAATTTTCAAGAATGGAGTAACTGGGACATGTATCCGGGGCAAATGGACCATGTTGGATCCAGTTACCCCAATAGTTATAAATAATTTTTTTGAGTTTCTCTGACAACAAGAAGTAAATTTCTCCATTGTTTTTTTGCTCACAATAAAGAAAATTATAGAATACCTTATTAAAATTATGTAATAAAATAAAAAAAAGCATATTGGCTGATATCAAACAAAATTTCTTGACCCTTTGAGAGTCGGTGATCCCGTTATGGCATCACATAATTTTAATACCTAATTGCCACATTGACACCGGAATTTTATAATGAAAGTTTCATCTTTATTAAGTATGCAAAAATATACTTTTAGTTGTTGTCAAATGGATTCTCTTGTAAATACTGGTGTTAATAAATTATTTCAACATTTTACGAATGCAAATACCTTGTCACTGAAAGCGAGATAACCAAACCTTGAAATTGTACGATACAGGGATTGCATTCTATTGGGAAACTTTTATTGTTCCTACCACTATTTTAAAAATAATATCTTTATCGCACCTTTCTCTAAAAAATGTTAAATAAAATGATCATGAAGCTAACTCATTAAAGACTCTGGTAGGAACAATAAAAGTTTCCCTATATAATGCGACTCCTGGATACAGTTAAAGTACTTAAGTACTTACGTAGCCGCTTGTTCATAGATCTACCTTGTTATTTATTTCCTTAAAATACCCATGTGACTTTTATGCTTATTACCTATACTAAAGTGCATAAGTACTTACTTAATTTTTATGTTTTTGCTATAAAAAAATCTAATATTTTCACTTTTATTGCTTCTTTTTAGACATACTGACAGCAAAATTTCCCCTACAGCGTTCTTTATAGACATACTAGTGTAAATGCCCGTCCTAGGACGGTGGCTAAAAATTGTGTTTTTCACTTAAAATTCGAAAAACTGATAAAAAAAATAATTGACAATATGGAAGCGTTTAGATGAGCAAAGTTCGGATAGTTTATGTTTTAATAAACACACAATTAGCATTTAAGAAGAATATGCATAAGAGAAATATGCAATTAAACTGCATAATGTAAACAGTCCGCTGCATCTATTAAAAATTTTTGGCAAGTTTTTTGGTGTAATAAATCTTGACAAGTGACTAATACCAAAGTATCTTTTGAAAAAAGAAAAATAAAGAAGATTTATCCAAACTTTTAGCAGTAAAATCAGCATGTGCACAAATTTGTGAGTCTAAAATCATAGAAAACCGATGCAAAAAGTATCCACCAAGAAAGCGTTCAGATTCGCAAAGTTCGGCTTGTTTATGTTTTAATAAAACACATCATTATTAAACTGTAAAATGTAAACAGTCCGCTGCAACTATTAAAAATTTTTGGCAAGTTTTTTGGTGTAATAAATCTTGTCAAGTGACTAATACCAAAGTATCTTTTGTAAAAAGAAAATAAAGAAGATTTATCCAAACTTGTAGCAGTAGAATCAACATATGCACAAATTTGTGAGTCTAAAATTATAGAATAAACATAAATATTAAAAGTACACAGCAACTGGGATGAAACATCCTTGAAATTTCTTGAGTATATAATAGCACGAAACACCGATGCAAAAGGTATCCACCAAAAAAGCGTTCAGATGTACAAAGTTCGGCTTGTTTATGTTTTAATAAACACATCATTATTAAACTGCATAATGTAAACAGTCCGCTGCAACTATTAAAAATTTTTGGGAAGATTTTTGGTGTAATAAATCTTGGCAAGTGACTAATACCAAAGTATCTTTTGTAAAAAAAAAATAAAGAAGATTTATCCAAACTTGTAGCAGTAGAATCAGCATGTGCACAAATTTGTGAGTTTAAAATTATAGAACAAACATAAATATTAAAAGTACACAGCAACTGGGATGAAACAACCTTGAAATTTCTTGAGTATATAATAGCACGAAACACCGAAGCAAAAGATATCCACCAAGAAAGCGTTCAGATGAGCAAAGTTCGGCTTGTTTATGTTTTAATAAACACATCATTATTAAACTGCATAATGTAAACAGTTCGTTGCAACTATTAAAAATTTTTGGCAAGATTTTTGGTGTAATAAATCTTGGCAAGTGACTAATACCAAAGTATCTTTTGTAAAAAGAAAAATAAAGAAGATTTATCCAAGCTTGTAGCAGTAGAATCAGCATGTGCACAAATTTGTGAGTTTAAAATTATAGAACAAACATAAATATTAAAAGTACACAGCAACTGGGATGAAACAACCTTGAAATTTCTTGTGTATATAATAGCACGAAACACCGATGCAAAAGGTATCCACCAAGAAAGCGTTCAGATGAGCAAAGTTCGGCTTGTTTATGTTTTAATAAACACATCATTATTAAACTGCATAATGTACACAGTCCGCTGCAACTATTAAAAATTTTTGGCAAGTATTTTGGTGCAATAAATCTTGGAAAGTGACTAATACCAAAGTGTCTTTTGTAAAAAAAAAAATAAAGAAGATTTATCCAAACTTTGAACAGTAGAATCAGCATCTGCACAAATTTGTGTGTTTAAAGTTATAGAACACGCATAAATAATAAAAGTATACAGCAACTGGGATGGAACAACCTTGAAATTTCTCGAGTATGTAATTGCACAAAACAGCGATGCAAAAAGCATCCACAAAGAAAGCGTTCAAATGAGGCAAGTTCGGCTTGTTCATGTTTTAATAAACACATCTTTAGAATTAACACTCCTTATGGTAAAACAGGGTTTTCTCTTAAGATATCATAACAAAATTAAGACTCCTTAATAAGAGAAATATGCATTTAAACTGCCTAATGTAAACAGTCCGCTGCATCTATTAGAATTTTTTGGCAAGTTTTGTGGTATAATAAATCTTGGCAAGTGACTAATGCCAAAATATGTTTTGTAAAAAGAAAAAAATAAAGAAGATTTATCCAAACTTTTAACAGTAGATTCAGCATGTGCACAAATTTGTGAGTTTAAAATTATAGAACAAACATAAATATTAAAAGTACACAGCAACTGGGATGAAACAACCTTGAAATTTCTTGAGTATATAATAGCACGAAACACAGATGGAAAAGGCATCCACCAAGAAAGTGTTCAGATGAGCAAAGTTCGGCTTGTTTATGTTCTAATAAACATATTAGAATTGACAATATTTCGGGGTAAACCATATTTTCATGTAGTAGTGCTCCTTGTTTCTCAGTTGGATTTATAAATACTTTTACATTTCTCTCATTTTTCACCTCGATAAAGCAACGTATAACATACCATGACCAAAAACAGGCTCTTCTAAGTAAATACCTACAGAATCAAATGTTTGACCTTGCGTTTTGCATATTGTCATTGCAAAGGCCATTATCACGGGAAACTGTCTTCGTTTAAGTATGAATGGAAGTGTTGTCTCACTTGGTGCCAAATCAATCCTGGGGATAAATGCTATATCTCCTTTGTTGGTTCCAGTTAAATCTTTGACATCAATAAAATGTGTGTGGAGGTTTTCTATAATCAGACGTGTTCCATTACATAATTCTTGTTTTGGATTTAAATTCCTGATAAGCATTATTATTGCACCTATTTTCAATGTAATTTTATGTGGGGGCATTCCCGATGGTGCTGAGCATGGAGAAAGTCTGGTGGATAATAGATTTCATTACCTATGTCATCTAATACTACAGAGTCAACACTGTAATATGTTTTTGATTCGCCTGGAATTAGATTTAAAACTTCATTATTGATGTTCATTGCATGTGCATTTTTTGTAGTAAGAATTACTTTACTTGCAAAATTTTGAACCGTTTCAATATTCAACTGGTTTCCATAAATTTCAGATATAATAGATTCATTGCGAATCATTGATTGGGGAATTTCAATTATGTCTTGTTCCAATTTAGGTATAACAGGAGTTTTTCCCTCGCCAATATTAAGAAGCCATGTATTAAAATTATTTTGACCTTCAGATTGCATATTTTCATAAAGTTGTAAATGAACAAAATGTTTCCAAAGAGGGCTAGATTTCAAGCATGCTTCTACAATTTTAATCCTATTACCTCTGGGTGCAACTGGTAAGGTTTCTCTGAAATCTCCCCCCAGCAAAATTACCTTCCCTCCAAAAAGCGATTCATCACACATAATTTCACGTAATAATTTATCAATGCAGCGAAGTGCATGACTTGTCAACATTGTAGCCTCATCAATGATTATTAATTTTGCCACTCGAAGAACATGTGCTTCTGGTGACGAAACTTTCATTAAAGATGTTGAAGCTTCTGTTATTGGAACAGGTAATTTAAAGTCACTGTGTACTGTTCGGCTAGATTTCAGTAAAATTGCGAAAATTCCAGTGGTTGCATAAGGTAAAACCATTTGATTCTACCCTCTAACAAAACACATAAGAGTGTTATATATATAAGTTTTTCCGGAGCCACCAGGACCATCAAGATAAAAGCAACGCTGTGTTATCAATTGGCTATCTAGTGCAGAACGTACTGTATTAAATACTTGTCTTTGCTGTGCATTTAATGTCGCTATCATTGCATTGGCTTCTGCAGCTTCAGAAATGGGATCAAAGGTTTGCATGAAAATTCTTTGTTGTTGCAAGTTTTGGGGATTTGGTAAAAGAAAATCACTGCATTTTGTACCATGCACCATTAAAATATCTTGAATTTCACAGAGGGCCATATTGAGAGCTTCTTCACCAGAAAAGTTTAGTCTGAAATCTTCACACATATCTGCAAGGAATTTTTCCCATAAAGCAAGAGCATTGGCTGGTGAACAAAAGATGCAAATGAAGGCAAATGTTTGCCGAAGATGTCTTGGCATTTTAGTTGTGGCTGCTTCTTCCAAACATCTTACCCATTCTTGATCATCTGCCAATAGTTGACGTGCTCTGGCAGCTTCTTGAAATGTTGGATACGTAACAGTGTTATAGGTTAATAAATACTCGAAGCTGGTTGCTCCAGGAACATGAAGTAATAATAGTCGAAGTGTAAAACGTTCAATATCACTTGGCCTTACAGTATAAAGCCGAGGAATTATTTTTTCATCTCTTTACTGCTGTCTCTCCCAAGACCCATTTTTGTATACATAATGATAGGGAATTTCATGATAAAAGTATTGCCTAGCCTGTTCATCAATTAGGCATAACTTAAACCATGCGGTGAGATGCGTATCACGATTTCTGGTACGTTGTACTGCATTATTTTCCCGACCACTTTGAAAATAAACAATTTGTTTGCAAGGCAAATGAACAGCAAGGCGATAGATTTTATGTGATTTACTGTGCATGTCGAATTTCGAAAGCCGCCACATTGCTTCAGGAGCACTAACATATCGCGCATCCAACATGGTTAGCGATTTCATCATGAACCAAAACATTTTGTTCATCAGTAATATGTCTAATTTCCAAATTTGCACAATCGTATCCTTTGTAGTTATACTTATATATATATTTAACAGATTTTATTGAGGTGCATGCTTCAACATTGATGTGTGCATCATATTTTTGCAATAGAAAAGGATTATATGGAACAACAAAACGATTATCGACAGGCTTCCCTCTCACCAAAACATTAGAAGTTTCCCGTCTTTGATACAATGGGTATCCATTAACATTAACTTGTGTAGTTCGTTGAAACTGTTTAGGAAAATCCTTTGAGCATTTTCCATCCACCATGCAAGGTGATCTAGGATTTAGATTACCACATGGGCCATGAATCATGTGGCGTTAAACTATTTCAAAAAGATGCGGGTCGGTAATTGGATCTGGTAGTTCTGCTTTAATCAATTGGTCAACTTGAGATGGTTCACGAAATTTGTAGGGCTCAGCTAAAATTAAAAGAATGTGTGCATGTGGTAATCCTCTCTTCTGAAATTCTATTGAGTGCACATAACCAAGAGTTGTAACAAAAATTTCTCCATCAGTAATGTCTTTCATTAATGCATTTAGTTTGATGTGAAATGTTCTTGCAACTAAGCCTGGTCTGTCACTTGCAACCTGACCAGGTTTCAAGTTTTCGGTTATTTCTTGCCAGTTTGGATTACATGTGAAAGTACAAAATATGTCAGGTTTTCCAAGTTTAGTTACAATTGCCATCGCATCATTGTAGCGTTCTCTCATGTTTCGTGGCGATCCTTGAAATGAAGATGGTAAAATAACTGCTCTTCCAGCTTGAACTCCGGCATTTGCAACCCCTCGTTCAATATAATCAAGTGAACCACTATATTCTTCAGCTCGAAGCTTTGTTTGATTAAAGCGAATATAATTTAGATTGTTGGCTTCCACTTGAAAGTATGAATCTACTGCATATTGTTGTGTTAATCCAGCTTGAACTCCGGCATTTGCAACCCCTCGTTCAATATAATCAAGTAAACCACTATATTCTTCAGCTCGAAGCTTTGTTTGATTAAAGCGAATATAATTTAGATTGTTGGCTTCCACTTGTAAGTATGAATCTACTGCATATTGTTGTGTTAATTTTCCTCCATGTAAAATCGGATTGAATTCATGTTCGCGAACTGCAAATAATGCAGTCTTATATTGAAGCATGCTACATTTTGTTCTAAGACCAACTGAAGCTCCTGGATATGGGTTATATGATAATTGTGGTTGCCAACCTGGTTCACCATGGGGGAAAAAATTGGATATGTCATAGGATCAAGATTTGGACTTAGTATATTTAGATTCAAATATGGTTGTTCACTGTTTTGCGGATATACTCTTATATCACGTTCAAAAGGTGGTTCACCATCATCATTTTGAAACATCATAGCAACTTCATTAGACGTTGGCAAATTGTATCGGCGTTGGTCTGAGTGACGATCTCGACGTAAAACCATATTTACTCGGGGCATTGGAAGATTGTTTAGTCTAGCATGCTCCTGCTGCTCATGTTCAACCTCACTAAGCATTTTGTATGCCTGAGCAAAAGGATTTTCCCTCATAATTTCATCTAATTATCGTAAAATATGTGGTAAACAATTTTCATTGTAGTCATTATTCAGTCGTTCCTGCACAGCTTGTGTTGTATCTAATACATACAATTGTGCATATTTTCTCTGCTAACCTCCTTCTGGATGCAAATGAGAAGTACGATTGCAAAACTGCCCTTGTACTCTAAAACAATAAGGTCCATGGCCTGGTGAGTTTCCCGCAAATTCAGCTCCCATTGAGGCAAAATAAATTGAGCTGTTATATTGCCGAATATTTTCTTTGAAATTCTTGTAATCTAGATCGTGTGAATTACACATTTTGCTCTGTAAAGAGGCAGGGAATCTCTGTCTAGGCATTAATCTCACACGTCCTTTATGACAACAAAAGTTAAATTTACCATCTGAAGGTTTTTCAAATTCAAAATGCAATGCATTGCAAAACTGACATTTTAGATTCATAGGACCACAGTAGTGTAGTTCAACTGTACGTCCATTTGCAGCAGCTACTTGTTACCTAGTGTTATTCAGTCTTTCATCTCTGACCCTGTTTCTGTAACGTCGAACACGGTCTCTATTTAAACGGCGCCTCCTTTCAAGAGGTGTCTCAACATCTGCCATGTTGTTGCATAAAAATTTTTATGCAAAAAAAGCAAAATTTCTCTATACGTTATAAACAAAAATAATTAGATAAATCATGTAAAGCTCATTCAAAAGAAACGAATAACGAATCTATAAGTATTGCCAAATTACTTCAAACAAACTTTCAATGAATGAATCTCAAAATGAATGAATCACTATACCAATAATGCTTTGTTTTACAGAAATCAGTTTGACAAAAATACGTTTGTTTCTTTCATGGAGCCATGAAGATTAAAAGGAGACGATGTATCAATCTAACACCGTTGGAAGTTTCGCCCCGAAAGATGATCACCGTAGTTGATTTGCGCCATAGCTCCATGGTTTATTTTTCAATTCAATGGATCAAGTGAATGACTCGCTATCACTTGTTTACATTTTGCGATAATGGATGTTTTTAACTCGATTTTTGAAATTGTTTTTCAACTGCTCAAATCATTGAACGGTCATCAGTTTTGAATCTTTTAAAGAAAATTATGTTGAACAGAAGGGATTTCAGGTAGAAAAGATTTGTATTTAGGCAAATAAGTTTTCTCTTACACATCTCAAATCGTAATTAAGCCTAACGTGGCGCCAGCTTACCGGAGACTGGTAAGACAGATGGGTACAACCCCGGACGCGTTACAGGGTGAATTATAATATAGAGATAATTTACATGATCTGCCTGCCTTAAAATTTTTTTAAGTTGTTTACACTTTTTCAAACAGGACCTGATATTCCACATGAAAAAAAAATGAACGCGTGTGGAACATAGACCCTCCTGGTCCACTTACCCCATTTTATGGGGCAACTGGACCCATGATGAAAGAAAGAAGAAATATGCATATTTTTATATTTTTAAATATTAAAATGTAATTTTGAGCATTTCTGTCTCATAGAGGGAACCTAACTCTATTACATAGAGGCTCTATTACAAGGCTGCCACAGGCGGCTATTTTCGTATTCTATTCACACCGCTATTAAAAAAAACAGATTTTTTAGTATATTTTTCTTGCAAATGTTCCTGAACAGCATTACTGTAATTTTTGTTTTGGGAAAGTTGTGTGAAGTAGAGTTAAAAAATGCTCGCCTGTGTCAGCCCTGCCATTATTGCATTTATTCTATTGGTTGATTTTATGTTATTTACTTGTTTAGTAATTTGTATATTTAGAATAAATTGTTTTGTGGGTTCCAAAACAGGGATTGTAGTGACTGGGACATGCAAGACTTAGAATCGGGTAATATAACAAATGTCTCACTCATTTCTCTCACGTGGAAGAGACTCCATAACATTACAATTGCTTCGTGGATCGTTGGAGAGTATACTTCTTATTAGAGGTTTCAAATGCCGGGCATTTGTTTTAAGAACAGTAGACGACTTTGCTTTCCTACCGGCGTTATACCATCTAGAACGCCGACACTAGTGCAAGGGTTATTTATGTGAAAGGATGTTAATCGAGGAATAGAATTATATAGAGTTAATTTTATTGTTTGTACCAGAATCTTTAACCAGTAATTTTCATAATTATTTTACTTAAGGTATGCTATGAAGAAGTGTGCCAAATATGTTATTTTTAAAATAGTGGTAGGGACGATAAAATTTTCCGTACAGAATGCGACCCCTGTTAACCCCTTGAAGGGCGGTTTGGATATAGTATATCCCATTTAATTTAATTACGAAATGCCACATTGACACCATAATTTTGATAGTAAAATTTTAAATTTATTAAGTACGCGAAGAAAAGCTTTTACCCATTTTGGAATAAATCTACTTTTGAATTCTTATGTTATTAAATTATTTCAGCATTTTACAAATAGAAGTGCTTTTCCTCTCAAAGGGTTAATCTATGACTAAGGGGTAGGGACATACGTCGTCCCAGCCACTATTTTGTATTTTATTCGCACCACTTTTTCAAAAATAATTTCTGCCATACACTTATACAAGCGTGCATTCAAAAGAAATTTACCACAAATATTTTTTTTTTGTAAGTCTTGTCGGGAGAGAATATAAAAATCTTTGCCAGTCCTTGCCCACGGTCAAGACGTTAAAATGAAAAATTCACAATTTCGTAATTGTGTTTAAAATGACGTATTCAATAGGATGCAGTGAGAGTACGATTGAATCAGTTGTGAATAGCTCATTAGCTGATTATAAATGCTCACCATAAAAATAAGGCTACTCGGGAATCGCGTTTTGGAATTTATTTTAGGTTACTGCTAAAAATTTCTATTGCAGTGAGTCATATTTTACCATCAGAAAGTTCTTTTATACCTGTATATTTTCACATGTTTCAGATTGTGTAAAGTTCATTTCAAACTTTTAATGTCTATTTTGAATATTATTCTGATATTTTATAGCGTTTTATCGGTCTGTTTGTAACTGAACCATCGATGAAACATTAACTCTTGAAGCTATTTATATGCATTTATCACTGTGATTTCCTGATCGACTGGAATATTCGTAAAATTAATAGAGTAGTACGTTCAAAGGAATGTTTCTTTCATATCTGTCTACAGGAAACCGATTTACAAAACAACAAGTATATAGTTATTTTTCTAGAAATTTTGAAACTGAATATTGCTTAATTAGGGATTGAATAATAGAATATTCCACTCTCACAAAGAACTGAAACATTAATACCATATTTACCTTTTCTAAAATAACAATCTTCAAAAGCAACAATTTTCTTTTCTTTACTTAATAACAAAATAATATTACAATCAAATTAATCGTAGAAGGATTCCAAATCTGAAGAAGAAATATTAGACAAATATTTCAAGTCTAAATTATTGTTTACATACTCCTTGAGAATTGCAAGCATTGTTTTCAGCCGTGTATGTAGAACGTTTTAGCCAGAAAATTATAGCTAAAATCCTCGCTCTAATTCGACTATAATTTAGTTGAAATTTTTATTTAGCTTATTTTCATAATAAATAAGTTAATTATTTTGGTAAAAAAAATATACTTTTAGGCTCGATAACAGTAAAATCTCAAATAACTACTTGAATAGCTGTGGGTTCTTATATATTCCAATTGATTTTAATCCCGAATGCCACAATGACTTAAGAATTTTGGAATTGTATTTTGTTTTTGCAATGTAAGTGAAGAAAAATTTTGCTTATTTTTAAATACACTTGTTAGCAAATCTCAGTCTTATCCAATCATTTCAACAAATTACAAGCAGTACTTTTTCTTCGAAAGGGTTGACCTTGATAAAGTTGCCAAGAGCATCTAGCAGAACATCAGCAACTGCGATGATCATCTAACTAGCTTCAACATTTTCTTACAAATCGACATTATAACTTAAAAAATGCTTATATTATACATATATAAATTGTTGATTATTAATAAAGTGTTTGCTAGTATTTTAATTTATAATTTCAGAAAATTTTGCCCTGTTTTCAGATGCATTTTTTAAAAAGATATATTTTAGTGACACCGGTAAATTATAAAAGCAAGCTCCTGTATAAGAAATAAGCATCTGTGCTAATTGGTTCGACCGTCCTTCTGTTCGAACGTCTCACGAAATCCCTTTGTCTTGAATTACTGTGTGCGTGTTACCAAAACAAGCTTTCGTCACCTTAGGCGTATGCTACGTTTCGACAGTAATTTTTATAAATTTCAACTGTAACGTTGTTAATTTAAATATATTATTTGGCCTTTTGTAATTTAAATATGTCTGCATTAAATAAATCGAATATTGCTGTTTAATGTTAGTGGTGTAGCAAAGCTTTTAGAAACGAAACAAGCAAACTCTTCCTGCAAGTATGGTGTCAGTGTTGCCAGTGGAGTACTTTTTTTATTCAGTTTTCTTGATTGGCACCACTTTTTTTTTTAACTCTAAAATTCCCCTTGTTTAATGACATATTACTGCAAATACAAGGGGAATTTCACCAATTCAAAAAAATTGGTGCCAGTCAAGAAATATGAATTAAAAAATGTAGCCCACTGGCAACACTGTATGGTGTCATTATGTAACAGGTGCGAATGCGAATTCGCACCTGTTACAATAGACGTCAATTGTTACAATTTGACGTCACTAAAGAAGATGGCTCGTTGGCTTGTACTGCAGTAGCTTAAATATTGTCTACACAGTTTTCAGTAAAATCTTGAACCGCTAACTTCGTGATGGAGCTTTGGATTAATTTCGTAACGTTTTTGAAATTTGACGGGATAACATAAATATGATTTATTTTATAAGGTGCTATTTTGAATATTAGAATACTTTAACGCATTTACCGCCGAAACTATAACATTGGGATCTTCAACTAACATTTGCCACCACAAATTTTGAAATAAAATCTTCGCTTTATTTAAGGATCTCAGTTTCTGTTATAAAATAAGGGAAAATTTTTAATTCAAAAATAGCGGTAGCTTTATAGTAAATTTAAGCATGGGCATTATAATTTTACTCAACGCTGTTGCGTTAACGCAACACTAGCGGGTAATGTGTTAACAGCATTTTAGTAAAAAATAAAAATCAAAAGTAAAAATCATTTTCCCTTTTATGAAATATCATTTTTATAACCTAATATGTCCTTTAAAATAAAGAGACAATCCTCGTAATAATAGTTTTATGAGTGAATATTGTGGAGAAAACATTTACAGTTAGTAATTTTCATTTTTGACGTCACAAAAATGTTCACTACAGATTCGTAGCTCCATGGTTTTTCGCAAAGACTTTTAATTTCGAACAGCACATTGCTACAATAGAATTACTCTTCTTTTGAACTTGACCTTCCCTTACAGTTTGGCCCATGAGTTCAGGGACACCTATATATCTTTTTAATGAACCTAAGCATGTGTATATTTTATTAAAATGCATTTTAAAAAAATAAAGTTAAACGTACTGCATATTATTTTGTCATAATTTATCTATGTAAATTTTATTTTGTTATTGAAACAATACACACTTTTAATTTCTGCTTTAAGACGTAGATATAATCTATAACATCTAAAAATATCATGTAACAATATCCAGTCGTTGCAGAGATCGCTGGCACATATATCTGAAAAAAACCTCACTTTGAGATAAATTACTTTAAAGTATTTTATTCAAATTTCGAAAATTCTAACCTAGATGCAATCGATCATCTTTTAGTCAATTATAAATACCGTAAAATCCGGTGGAAAATGTGCATCGGTGTATAACGCGCACCTATGATTTGAGACAGTGTTTCTATTTTTAGGTATGTTAGCCGTATAACGCACAACCTTTTCTTTAGAAAGAAACCTGAAATTTACATATACATGCGATGCTCTTATCTTTTGAAATCATTCATTCCAATGATTTTCATAGGCTTTCGAACAATGGTATACTGTAGTAACAAGCAATACATCGATGTTCGAAAGTGACGCAATAATTACAAAAGGAGGCCAAATGCGTAATGTCTGTCTAGAAATATTGTGTGAATGGATAACAAAAGCATGGAATGAAATAAAACCTGGCCTAATTCTAAAGTGATTTAAAAGATGTAGTATACGTAACAATCAGTATAGAACGGAAGATGATCACTTATTTATGATCGGAGTGACACACAGTGATAGTGAAGATGAAACAGAATTCAATGATGTGTTTAAAGATATAGCAGAAGACGAATGTGACGAACTTTTCATGTTACGAGGTATTGACAATTTTTATGTTCGTAAGAAGTGATGTAGTCGTAAAAAAGCAGAGATTGTACGCTCTAAGCAGAGGGTATATGCTCAAGGCAGAGCGTATACCCTAGACTGCATATACTATAACTTTCTTGAGAAACAGAGGGTATACGGTGTTCCTTAAAAAAATCCAGAGAGTATACAGCGTATACCGTCGTATACCCTCCACTACATCCCTGTTCGTAAGTGGCATTTATCTTAAATAACCGACAGTTATGGTACATTGTAGAAATCTAATTTTTTCATGTTCATCTTGTCATTATTTTTAAGTCTATCATTTTTATATTCGGCGTATAACTCGCACCTGAAAATTTCGATTTTAATTTTTCTATTAAAAGTGAGCGTTATACGCCGGATTTCACGCTACATACTTTCTAAACCATGTGCTTTAAAATTTTAAAATATTCAAAGATACTTTGCGTGAATTATTTTTGAAAGACGATTTTCTATAAAAAGAATAAAACCCCAGTCTTCTTTAACCCTCTCGCTGCGCAACCCGAGAGTTTCTCGGGCAACGTAAAAGTAGAAAATTTGCACAACACGAGATTTCATCGGGGATGCATTTTTCCGTCTAATTAACCCGCCTTGATCAATCCTACCAATTATTTTTTATCGTAAATTTTGCCTTATCTAACCGAAGCATTTTCCCGATTAAATCAGAAGAAATTTTTTGTTTTGAAAAACCAATGACAAAAGAATAAAAATTCTTAAAAGACGCTCGTGGCGAAGGAGTTAAATACGCAATTGGTGAAGCGATTTTGGTAAAACAATTACGCAGCGAGAGGGTTAAAGGTTATAAGTTTACTTCACATAGTAGGTGGAAAATGAATTCTAGACCTTTAAAACAAAATCGTTTGCCACTAACCCGTTCTCGATGAGCGACACTTTCACGTGTTGTATAGGGTTAAAATCTTTGAATTAGGCAACCACTATTTTTGAAAAGAAAACTTTACCTTATCTAGTCGTAAAATTTTGAAAATTAGTACAACAAATTAATTTTAAAAAGAGTTGGACCACGTAAAAACAAGAAATGTAATTAATGTTCCTAACAAACGATTTAAATGAATGTTCGGCTTTTTTGGCCTAAAATTTACGTGATTGTTATTTTTATTTTCTGCTACATAGAAAAGAGACATTTTATCCGGGCTTTTGGCCTTGCATTTATTGACATTATAACTGTATATTTGAAATATTTTTGTATCTTATGACTTGTGCGAATGCAGACGATCGGCACGGACTTTCAAAAGAGCGACCATTTTTATCTGGTCATAAGCATCTCAGACAAATTTTATCACCGTACTAGCAGGCTGAGCCCGCTGCGCTGAACCATATTTCAAATAAACCTTCAATCAAACGAAATGGAAAATCCGACCCTGTATTTTAAATTATTATGGACCTTCACCTTGAAGGTCCTTCCGCATTTTCTGAATACGCATCGGACGCAATTGCGCTATTATATTATCTGATGCGTTCGAAGAAATACGGGCAATTCAGAAACAACTCTTTATTACACATGTAGAGTTTGGGAAGGAAATGCGGCCATTACGGTCATATCACAATACTTCTAAAAAAGAGAGAATTACAATGACTGCAGAGATTGACCGTTTAACTTAAAGAATGTTCGGGTTATTCACTTTCGTTTGTTAGTTCTTTTACTCCGGGCTTCTCAGCTTGGTACTTTATGCGGATCTGATAACATAAATACAATCTCTCTCTACGTTACATTATAGTTGGTAATATATGTCTTCTTTTGCCAGGTTTTCTCTACAGTTTCTTATCTTCGATTTCCAGTAGAATAAATACAATCAAAACAGTATTTAACTTTTATATTTTAAAATATGTGAATAATGTAAAATTGGATATTTAAAGCGAAATTGTGTGAATAAAATTAAAATAATGTCATTTTAACTGCCGTTTCTTTCTACATACCAGTTTAAATCATGCAA
Source organism: Maratus speciosus (assembly GCA_963932465.1). Lineage (NCBI taxonomy): Eukaryota > Metazoa > Arthropoda > Arachnida > Araneae > Salticidae > Maratus > Maratus speciosus. Next base: position 204,586 of record CAWVRF010001236.1, on the reverse strand, counting down.
CTATTAACCTAGGAAAATAACCTCGATAACTAATTCAAATAGAAAACTAAACCTCTAGTTTTCATTCAATAACATCTTTCCAATCATCCGTAATTGGATCCACAACCAAGTTTGATGTGCAACGTTAGAAATGCTCGTAACGGTATGGCAAAAAATGTACCAGAGTTAGCTACAAAACAGAGTTAATTACGTTCCAAAATAGTTTTACCATTAAATAATGTCAAATTGCTGTTGATTGAATTTTAGATCTTTCACTATCAAAACTCTTTGCAAATGATAAATAAAGTTAGCTATGCAAAATTTTTAGTTGTGATCATTTTTGGCAAACCGAACATTTTTTTCGCATTTCTCTAATGAGCGTAATAAGACGGAGAAATAAACATGCTTTTATTTTCAAGACGTCATTATTCATCAGTTTGTTACCTAAATAAAACTAAAAACGTTAATTTGTGACTATGATCAGCTGCTCGGGCTGCGCATCAGCCAAAATTTCTTTATAATGATTGAAATTTTATTTAATCTGAGGTACTTTTTTAAAAAACCTAGGGTAAATGAAGAAATATTGTTCCATTGGCCACCTTTGGTATTTGGGAGTTTTTTTTTTTTTTAAATAAATTCAATGTAATGCTTTTTTAGTGATAGTAAAATAAACCTAAAATTTGTCACTACGATCAGCTGCTCGGGCTGTACATCAGCCAAAATTTTATAATGATTGAAATTTTAATTGAATTTGAGATACTTTTTTTTTAAAAAACCTAAGCTAAATGAACAAATATTGTTCCATTGGCTACCATTGGCAATTGAAAAAAATTTTTTGTACATTCAAATTAATGCTTTTTTAGTGATAGTAAAATAACTGCACATGAAAAATATCTATTAGTAAATCTTCTTTTGTCCGTTTGTTCCATAATAAAAAATCATAAATTTACTAATCACTAATTGGGTCATTCCATGTCAGTTCAGGCAGGCATGTAACTCACCATCACAGATTTTGATGAAACTGCGTGTGTTTGTTCCTTTTATTAAGATATGATTTCCAGAATTTTTTTTTTTACTCCTTGGTCAAATAGTTTCTGAGAAAAAAATTGTCAAAATTTTGAAAACTGCCACCAGTTGGCATTCTTGACTGCTCGATTTTCAAATGTAGCGTGACATAAATATGATCATATTTCAATATCTATTACACAAATCATCTTCAAATAATTTATGCATAATATATAGGATATGTATTTTATGAAAAAAAATACTGTTACGCTTATATAATATTTTAAGTGTGTCTAAAAAAATGTTTAATCTTTGAAGTCGTGATTTTTTTATGAAAAATAATGCATTACCTAAAATAGCATTATTAACAAAAGGCGGTATTTTTATTAAATTTATTTTTTGTGGGGGATATACTTAAAGGTGTCCTTTACCTGATTCTGAAATAAAAGTAGTGGGATTTTGGGTGTTTTTAGTAGTATTTCATATTTAAAAATATTTTGAGGCGTATTTCAAATCAAATCAAGCAGAGTCATTCCATGTCAGTTCGCCTAAGATATTTAATTCACTGTCACAAATTTCAATGAAACTGGGTATGTTTATAGTTCATTTTAAGACAGGATCAAGGAAATTAAAGGTGATTAGAAGTAAAATATTTTTTAAGATAAAAAAAAAATCTAAATTTTGAAATTTTTTTAAAAATGTTTTTAATGGCAGATCTATATTCAAAGACTGCATAAAAAAAAAAGTCATTTCAATATAAAATCACTAAATAAGTTTCAAATAATGTACATGTGACAAATAATGTAGGCAGATTATTATTTATTGCTGTTTGTCATGTTTAAATGCTAACAGTGTGTTTAATCTTGTGAATTCTTAAAATCAAGAATTTTGTGAAAAATAATGTGTTAATCAAAAATTTATTATTAACCGAAGGCAGGCTGTTATTACTTTTTTTAATTGTACGTAAAAATATCTTTTCAATAGTTATAAAATAAAAATAGTGAAAATATGAGCAATTTTAACAAAATTTTCATAAAATGTGAATGTTTAATGATAAATATTGAAGCTTTTCATGCTAAGATGTACTAAAATGACTACGATATCGTGTATTTCTACTCTTGCTTAAATATAATGCATACAATAATAAAATAACAAATATTATTTACAGCAATAAAAATTAAATTAAATAGTACCAGTTCCTTTACCAACACTACATTGCTCAACAGCCGACTTAAAATCAACAGCCCGCACTCTTATCGAAAAATACTTTCAACTGTTCAAATAATAAATAAACTGCATTTAAAAATTTTAATATCAACTTATTATCTTAAGACGATAATAATAACTAAACAACATGATGAATTTATAAATCAGCTTTTAATTGAAAAGTCATCAAATGGTCCCTTTAAATATTGTTGTTCATCGAGTCAATCAAAACAAATTATATTAAAAAAAATAGTGACCCTAATATGCTGACTGCAATGACACTTCTAACAAAACTAATTAATTAATTACCATCTGAAATCAAACCCGAAAGATCAAAAGAAAAAAAAATCATCTGTAGTGTGAATGTGACATACTCAGTGGTTGTTGAGGTATGTCTTTGTGACATTTTCACCTGTACTTCAATAAAATATAAACATGTAAGCTTTTTTCATTCATCCAAATTAAGTAAAACAAAATTATAAAATTTTGTTGTCATTACACCAGATGTTAAATTTTTCGTTACATACTATTAGATAAGCTCTTTACTTTTAGACATTATTGACATAATATCATAAAATTTGCTATATGTATTTTCTGTAAGTGTATAAACAATATATATATATGCTTTATTAAACATAAATGAATAATTTTTAAATAATTTGTTTGAGAACAGAAATATATATACACACATATATATGTTGAAAATCCATCTTTCAGCAATATTGTGATGAAATAAATCAAATTACCGTAATTTCCGGTGTATAGCCCGAGGATCAAACAATCGTGTTTCGACCCAGAAATTTTTAAAAATAAAATGTAACTTTTTAGATCACAGTAAATATTGGTCTTCAAATACTGAATAAAATTTCTGGGTCCAAACTGAATTGTATGATCTGCGGGCTATACACCCGAAATTACGGTACATATTATTAGAAACTGAATAAAGTTACAAAAGTGCAACTCATTAAGTTTTAAATATTTTTTTAGATATAGTTATTTGAAAGATATAAATATAATGGATTATGCATTTTTTGCATATATTTAAAGCACAATACGTCAAAATTTTCTTCAACAGAGTGAAATTTGGTTTTTTTTTTTTCAATATTAGCAGCTCAATGCTAAATTTTCAATATTAACAGCCAAATATGAGTTTAAAGATTAGGACTGTCATTTTGAAAATTTCTATTGGGCGGTGAGGAGCTAGTGATTTTTCTCTTTTTTGGAAAGGGATAATTGCTCTTCGCCCTAGAAGTTTTACTAAAAAACAATATTGTTTATTTTTTTCCTTAAGAAACGAACATAAAAGATAATTTGAAAAATAAAATAAATGTATAAATAAAAATATTTCCAGGGATGATACATTGGATAGGTTTTACATTTGAAAATATTGATAATTTTAAATATGATTTAAATACTACTAAAACCAACTAAAATCCCACTATTTTTATTTCAGATCCAGTTATAATGTAGTATTATGTACAATTTAAAATTAAAAAATTAGTCATAGAAACTCCGCCTCTGATTGATAAAGATTTTTTAATAATTTCATTATTTTTTGTAAAATATTTTTGATTTCAAAGATTATACAATTTTTTAGACACATTTAAATATTTTTTAACATTACAGCAATATTTTTTTCATAATCTACATACTTTATTTACCTTGCTTAAATTATTCGAAGAAGATTTCTTTATTAGTTATTGAAATATGATTTTATATATAAAATGAGGCCTTTGAAAATTGAACAATCATTAATGGCAACTCGTGGCATTTTTCCAAAATTTTGATAATTTTTTCTCATATGTTCACTATTTTTATTTTATAACCATTTAAAAGATATTTTTACGTACAATTAAAAAAAAGCAATAACACCCTGCCTTCGGTTAATAATAAATTTTTGATTAACACATTATTTTTGACAAAATTCTTGATTTTAAAAATTCATAAGATAAAAGACACTCTTAGTGTTTAAACATGATAAAAAACAAGAAATAATAATCAGCCTACACTATTTGTCACATATACATTATTTGAAACCTATTTAGTGATTTTATATTGAAATGACTTTTTTTTTTTTTTTTTTTTTTTTTTTTTTTTTTTTTTTTTAATGTAGTCTTTGAATATCGAACTGTCATTAAAAAAATTTAAAACAATTTTTGAAAATTTTGATATTTTTTATCTTAAAAAATATTTTACTTGGGATCAAGAAAATTAAAGGTGATTACGTCATAAAATAAGCTATAAACAAACCCAATTTCATTGAAATTTGTGACAGTGATTAAATGGCTTAGGGGAACTGACATGGAATGACTCTGCTTGATTTGATATGAAATACACCTCAAAATATTTTTAAATAGGAAATACTACCAAAAACACCCAAAATCCCACTATTTTTATTTCAGAATCAGGTAAAGGACACCTTTAAGTATATCTCCCATAAAAAATAAATTTAATAAAAATACCGCCTTTTGTTGATAATGCTTTTTTTGTTAATGCATTATTTTTCATAAAAAATTCACGACTTCAAAGTTTAAATATTTTTTTAGACACACTTAAAATGCTATAAGTGTAACAATATATTTTTTTCATAAGCTGCGTACCCTAAATATTGTGCATAAATTATTTGAAGATGATTTGTAGAGTAGATATTGAAATATGATTATATATGTGACATGCTACATTTGAAAACCGAGCTATCAAGAATGCCAACTGACGGCAGTTTTTCAAAACTTTGACAATTTTTTTCTCAGAAACTATTTCACCAAGGAGCAAAAAAAATTACTGGTGATCATATCTTAATAGTAAGAACAAACACACGCAGTTTCATTAAAATCTATGATGGTGGGTTACATATTGATATTTTACTGCCGAATCTTCCAACACTATATAGTAAATTCGCCAATTGTAAGGTAGCTGATTATGGAAGATTCATCCAATATCTTTTTATAACATTTCTAAAAGAAGGGAAGATATGAAAAAAAAAAAGAAATGACGAATGGAATGGAATATCGAAAAGTGATTTCATAAAGCTATTTTTATTACAAAATGTCTTTTTTCGTGATAGAAATAACGCACAATTGCTTACATTTTCTTAAGAATAATTTTTACTACCTAACATTGCAAGCATTGAAGGTTTGTATAAGAGAAATTGGCGATAAGTTTTTTTTATTAAAAAAAGAATGGACAATATTAGCTAATCTGGCTTCGAGGTTATAAAAGTCACAAATTTGGGGAAAACAAACCGACATGCTTTCGCAGTAAAGTATGATGAGAAATTTTTTAAATGTCTAAAATTAAATTATTTTACAATAAGTATGTGCGTGTGTGGGAGACATTTGTGCTAAAATTAAAATATTTGACTCCATTTTTAAAATATTAATTGCTATTTATATATTGTACATTTGAATTTTAAAAAATACTCAAAAAATGCTTTCGTACACTTGCAAAATCACATTTATTGTAAACATCGCTTGAACCCAATTCATGCTTACGTCTTTTTGGCTTAAAATCAAATTGTTTAGCGATAAAAGTGAACTCAAAAATCAAAAATAAACATATAACATGTAAATCATAAGTACCATCCTTTTTACAATTACATCTGCTAGTTTCGTCTTTGAGTCACATGATGGAAGAGTTAGAAATAAAAAAGAACAAATAAAAAACAAAATTGTTACCACAAGGAAGGTCGCCTTAAAGAGCATACTCAAATTATTTTGAAAAGAAAAATGCTTTTAAAACTACTCATGTATGTAGTAAAACATCGGTCAAATTTGGCGGCGGAATCTCAGTAAAAATCTATATATATTCGAGTATTTGGCGCAAAAACGAAGAACTTTCCACGCTATTTGGCTGGCCTACACATTTCCATCCCAAATGTAAGATATCTAAATGCATTTGAAAATCGCTTGTTAAATAAGTGTTTAAATGCCTAAAACTCATTGAATTTAAACTTTAAGGAAGGATTAGTGTATTATTTTTTATCTTTAAGCATATATAATATAAAAAATATCGTGTTGCAGTAGTTATTTAATTTTACATGGCTTCACCGGCTGGAAATGTTTTAAGGGTACTATTTGATTATTCATTCAACCAATTTCGGCAAATTATATAAATTGCCAAACTATTCGCCAAATTATATAAATTGCCAAACAATTCGCCAAATTATACAAATTGACAAAATTTTTATTTTAAACAACGAAAGAATAAATAAATTTTTAAACATCGATCAAATTACAAATAGAAGTGAAATTAAAAATCACTTGATGACACAACAAACATGTGTACCGTGTTTAATGTCAAGTGAATGTAAAATTTACGATCAGCTATAATTGGCATTTAATCTTATAGTTTGGCGATAGTTATTTTGTCGACGGGATAATCAAGTAGTACCGTTTTAAGATTGTTTTAAAAGTAGCTGGCTAATTAAAAATGCTACCATTAAACATTTTATATTAAATACTTGTTTCCATGGCAACAATAACCTTCATTTCTTGTTTCTGATATTAACAATGTCGAAGTAAATTTGCCAATGTTCCGAATTGGACATTAATTTTGAATTTGGAAAAAAATTAATAAACTGAAATTTTGTTTTAAACCGCATATTTACGATAATAAAATTTTAATATATACACATATAAAGGTATATGACAAAACTGTAGTAATAAAAATGTATTTATTTAAGTTAAACTTAATCTAACTATCTTCGTATGAAGAGTAGAAAAAGGTTTTATTTAAAAATTATTTATGATAAAAAAAGTATCATTCAAAATTTTATTGTGCCGCCAACCATCATTTAATCGCCAAAAAAATTAAATTCTCATTATTTTTTTACAAACGCTAAATCGAGGTTCTGCGGATTTTTTTAATAAACATATATGTCACGAAAAGAATCTTCTATATATTCCTCATGAGAAGATATTTTCTCAAATATTTCTGAGCATGCACTTATCGAAACTTCCTTGATATCATCCTATTAATTTTTCAGATGCATTTTTCTTAACCTGACGCAAAAGATAAAGAGCCAAATCTTATTTCAATTGCAATATTTTAACTGAGTAATTTTTTAAGCATTACGAACATTCCCTTTCATGTTTAAATTAAATATTTTCTTTTTTTAATATTATTACTGATTAAAACGGATTCTTTTCTTCTTTTTTTCTTGCTTCTTTTTTTTTTATTAAAATTGGTAACAGTTTTTTCTTTTATGTTTCGAAGTGTAATAGCTGTTTCAATATTTTTTTATCAACGATAAATTTCGCCAAGAAATAAAATGGTAAACCTTATCGTCCAAAATAACAGAACTTTCCGTCATAATTCTATAACTAATCTAGGTAGAATGTTGTGTTATAGCTTAAAACCTTCCCTGAAACAATACCTACCTAACGGTATAAGTTCTGTAAAAATCCATGCAGTAGAACTTGAAATCTAGGCGTTCGGAACGAAATTTCCGTTTGGATTTTATATATATAATAGATTATGAAGGACATTAAATTCTATGGAGCTTACACCAACATTTAGTTTAAAAAGTAGATGCATAAGAAAATGATAACTTTTCGCCTTTTATTTTTTACATTTTGCGACATCTACAAAATGTTTAATCAATAAAAAAAATATTTTTCAGTGGTATAAGCTCCAGTAAAAACGACTAGCTGTTATTAAACAAAAAATGAAGGACATGAGTAATGGACGATGCCCATATTTTTTTTATCGATATCGATACTATGGCGAATTCTCGTCATTGGGAATTAAAAGACATATCCAACAGCGTGTGGGAAGAGTACGGTTGAATGAGTTTTCTATAACCACTCAGCTGTGAGATCAAAATGTAAAAATACATGGATATTTTCCCAATTAGAGTTGTTCAGCTAAATTAATGTTCAAAGCCATTCAGTGGAATATCTCACGTCTGAAAATTTTCTATGTATAGTAAACCAGAGGCGAATTATCATATTCATACTGGGTGCGCTTTTCCCACTCATATTTTCTAATAATTTTATTTAATAAGTTTTCTAGAAATTTTTTATCATTAAATACGGGCGATGAAAACTGTACCAAAAAAAAAAACTAATCGAAAGAGCGTGCCTAAATTAAGTAGCAGCATTCGTAGCTGTCTAGAATTTCGTCCATTATATGTGTGAATTTTCTGAATTTTTAAAATACAGAAAGCAATTTTTCAAAAAAATGTTGTGAGTTGAGTTGTAAATATTCCGCATAATTCTTATTACTACCGATTTTGTTTATCACTTTTAAAAGACTAACACTATCTAAAATTTATTTAATGATCGCAGTAATCTTCTGACGCATTTTTAAAAATTCAGAAAAATGCTCTAAATGGTGAAATTTGCATTAAGTTTTAGTTTCGGGAATTTGCGATTAATTAAAAATTAAATCAGCATTTGTTCATAAATGAAATAAAAGGTTTTATCCAATCAATTTTGCTACAGAAATAAAATACTGCGTTATATCATGCTCAACAGTGTTTATAAGAAAAGTAGAAAAAAGATAAAGTGACACGTCTCCGCACGGGTTTATTTTATTAGTATGATGAAAAAGCAAAATTGAATTTGAAAATGTTTAGAAGAACAGATACCATCGATATACGAAGACAATAGCATTTCATGCATAGCCTATAAGCTATGCTTTGCTTTTTTAGATTAAATTGTACATTATAATGATAAATTTTAAATTTATTTTTCCCTCTCCTGTGTTTTTCCAGAAGCGACATCATCCTTTAATGTTGTAAAATATGATTGTTAATTTTTTCATGCGCATGCCTCTTACTGCCTTCGATCATTTTTTAATGTAACTTGAATAATGGAATAAATGAAATGACATTCTGGCTTGACTAATGTAGTTTGCTTATATTTGCATTTTTTACTTTGCTTTAAAAGTTTAAACATGCATCTAAAAAATATTAGTTACTGTTAAAAAATAATTGACTTTAGTGCGAAGTTTACTGATATCTGGGTTGCCAGATGAATACCAAAATTTTCTTTTGTATACCCCTATTTTAGTATGGTATATTCGCTTATTTTAATCAATGGAGTTATGAATAAAGATAAGGAGACATATAATAGTGTACTGTCTACCAGTTGCAAGTGAAGTAACTGAGGAGGTTGTCACAAGATGGCGGCTGCTTTTTTTTTTTAAATCGGATCTTCAGTTTCTGTTTACCGTCATGGCAAACATCTCACCAGTAAAATTGCATAGAAAAATTCGTCTTATTTAAGTGTTTTATTCATAGAAAATATTCTTAAAAATGTCCTGAAATTTTCTATTTGTTTTTACTGGTGTGAGTATGCCTTGTAAAACTCTCAGTTTTTTTTTCTCTGGTTGTCACACTATGGAGAAAACGCAGGGCCTAACTACCGCAAAAGTAAACTCCTACCAGTAAAAATGAAAATCTGTTTCTGGGATTATTTATGATTGAAATCTTGTGAAAGTAAAGCGTTTAAATAAGTTGAAAATTTCTACATAAATCTTCTGGTGGGTATCCAACTCCGGTAAACAAGCCTGGGATAACGGTTACAGTTGAAGCTTCACTATTTTAACCTCTTGCGCTGGAGAGACGTGCTATGTACGTCGCCTTGGATTAACACTAGAAAGCCGGCGAGCATTCATTTTGACTGCTTCCAAATGAATATATCCACGTTGAACCAGAATTTTTTTTTATAAAACTAGTTTAAAAGACACAACGAAAAGAAAACTGGATATGGATAAGTTAATAATTTTAAATAAAAATTCTGGTGTGAAATAGTTTTTTAAAATAAGGACGAGATAGTCACGGTCTTCTGCCAATTAATTTCCAGCGCAAGCGGTTAAGGCTACGTCAGTTCCTCTTTATTAACCCCTTAACCTACAATGGCGGGCAGAGGTGCCAAGTTGCCACTAATCCTCCGTAATACGTGGGTTAATTTAACCCTGGTTTAATACATTTCGCACCAGAATTTTCTTTCAGAGATGAAATTAAATAAGTTCCACATAGAAAACTGGAATTAAACAAATGAAGATTTATCATACAATTTTTCTGGTTCGAAACGTTGTTAAACTGGATCAAATTAATCCACGCATTACGGAAGATTAGTGAGAACTTGGCACCTCTGATGGCGGGTATAGCCCGCGTACGATGATCGAGCCAAATGTAAATTCTTCTTACCACTAAAATTTCACAGTAAATATAGTTTAATTTAATCGTCGAAATTACATGATTAAAGAAGGTGAAAATCTCAATTAAACTTTAGTGGTAGCTATGGATTTGCCAAACCGTGGAGCTGTTGAAAGTAAATCGTAGGTTAAGAGGTTAATAGTCCCATGATTTAATCACAAATGTTTTAAAATTAAACATGTCAGCATTTTTTCCATGAAAATTTTGGCATTCGAAATAAAATTTTAGCATTTTTCTGGCAACAGTGACTGATGTATACTGTGTTGCCAGACGGCTACTTTTTTAAAATTCATATTTCTTGATTGACACCAATTTTGAAATCGTAAAATTACCCTTGTTTTGGAATTAATCAATACGTTATTAAATAAGGCGAATCTTATCATTTCGAAAAAGTGGTGCCAATCAAGACATCTGAATTTTAAAAAAGTAGCCCATTGCCAAGACTGGATGTATATATTAGGTCTACCGGAAATTATATTGCTTGATGTTCTTTCACTCCTACTTTTTTAAAAATCAGATTTTTTTTGCATTGGCACCACTTTTTTGAAATGGTAAAATTCCCATTGCTTTCACATTTCACATTAAGGTGATAACAACGGGAATTTTACCATTTCAATAAAGTGGGGCCAATGAAGAAATCTGAATTTAAAAAAAAGTAGGCATGAAAGAACATTATGCCGCAGTATTTTCCGGTAGATCTAATATGTATACGTTATTTCCGATAACAACTTCCTGTTTACTATACACATAAAACACGCAAACTATGAATGAGATAACATACGACAATTATTTGTACAGGTATTTGACGTAGTACGCTCAAAGTTCGATAAAATACGTTGTTTGATTAAAAATGGCTGTTATTTAAAAATTAATGAAAAAAATATCTGGTCCACTGATTAATATTATCATTCAAAAGTAGTGGAGCTACGTAACCACAGCAGATTTTCCGACTGTCCCCTGACAAACAGACTTCTACATTCATATAGCGAAGGGGAAAATGAATGATTTTGCTGTTCGAATGAATCATTCGGGCATGTGCAAAAACACAGTTGAATGATGAAGATTAAATGGTTTACACTGTTCATTACCCATGATAGCTGGACCAAGCAAAAAAGCTCTTTTGTTTCTTTTCTTTTTACAAAATATAATTCGTTGAATGATAATATTAATTAGCCGACCCGTTCAAGTCTTTAGAAGTGATATCTTAGAAAATATTTGCTGATATTTTTTCATTAATTTTTAAATAACAGCAGTCTTTAACCCCTTAATTCTCGCTCCTGAGATATTCTCGGGCTGTGTGTTTTACTCAAATTATTTGATTCCCACCAGTTTTATCAAATATTGAAATTGGCTATATTTTAGTATCGTTTTTCCTGTTATTAAATAAGATGAATATTTCTTTTTCATAAAAGTGGTGCTAATATGCAATTTGAATTATTCAACCGTAATTTAATTCGAGCGTTAAGGGGTTAATCAAACAACATATTTTAGGGAACTTCGAGCACTCTATGTCAAACACTTGTTGAAATATTTGTCGCATGCTATCTTAATCATAGTTTGCGTTTTGTATGTGTAAAGAAAAAAGAATGTTATTGTCGGAAATAATATATATATCGTGAACTTCGTACTGAAGTCAATTATTTTTTAGTATTATCTAATAATTTTGAGATACATGTTTGAACTTTTAAAGCAAAACAAGAGATAACTATTCGGATGTGGCAATCCCAAAACTTTCCTCTATTACATACATGTTAATATTTCCTGAAAAATAAAGCATATCAGTGCCGCCGGTTAGGTGATTTCCACCAGAATCTAATCAGCAACAACTTATGTCAAGTAGTTGCTGAATCTGAAGTTTACTGAAAATCAGTGCATTAGTATTTGAGGTAGAACTATTGTAGAAATCATAAAAAAATCTACATTGCATCGCCACCTGTTGGTCGATTTACTCTAAAAACTAATCAGAACCAATTTATATGAGGGACTAACTGAATCTGAAGTTTGTTGAAAATTCGGGCATCATTTTTGAGATAGAGCTATTGCGATAATCATGAATAATACTGCATAGTGAGAATTCATCGAGCTTAAACAACTTAAATTCAAGCCAGAGCAGAGTAAACGCAGTGTAGACAGTCAGTACCAGCTGATTATATACTGAAGACACGTCGAACTTTTTATAATTTCATTTAAAATCACTAAAACAAACATCATTACTTCGATGTCGAAAAACTTAAGACGTTAAATATTTAAAAACATGCTCTTAAACGTCTTAAACTTACATAATCAATTTTAAAAGGAAAAACAGAGCCACCTCATACAGCACGACCACACAATATATACATTCAGTTAAACCGTTACGTCATACCACACATTTACCGAAAAAATTTGCATAAAGCAAGATGCTGTAAATAAACAGTAACAGAAGAAAAAAACTCCCTGCATTCAGCCGTACACGAAGACTTCGCAGAATGCGAGGTGACTGACTAAAAGAGCTGGAAATCTGGTAATGTGTGGATGCAAACGATTTTTGCTCGTAGATCGGGACAAGTTATTGGCAGGAGGATTAAAAATAAGTTAAACACACTTAACTTGCGAAAAACTCGCATACCTGCCTGTCATTGCCCCCCCCCTCCCGTAGTTACGAGCATACATAGTTTAGAATCACATTAAACTAACCTTTAAACTCCAAAACTTTAGATTTTTAAAGGAGATGTAACTTCATACTCCTGTATAAAATTTGACTTTCATACATACAAAAGAGTTTAAAGAATCAGATGCAGTATACATAATTATAATTGCAACAATAAAAAAATATCTAACTTCTACATACACTTTCGTCAACAAGGTAACCTTTCACTTAATACATATTTGACAAAGCTGAAAATCTAATTTTTCAGTTTAAAACAAAAATATATTTCAGCATATAAACATTTTCATGTACACTAATAGAAGGAAAAGGTTTTAAAACATTGCGCTACCTGTACTTTTCAAAAACATTCAAATATAAACACAATTCCGAACATTAATATATGTACACATAACTTTAATACATTTCAAATATTAAAAGAAAATGATCAATTAACCATTTAAACCATCATCCTTTGGCTGCATTACAATACAACATGTCAAAATATTTGTTAACCAAAAAAATAAAGAGGGGGGGGGGAGGTTGATAAGTGCACTTATCGGAAAAAAAAATTGTGATCACAACGAAAATACCTTTATACAACACATTAACTACATTTATACAATAACCAAGTTTAAAAATATTAGATTAAATTTGCTATACAAAAGTGCATTAAAAAACAGTTCACATTAGCAAATACATATATACCATGTATTCTAAACTTTTTATATATGAATATAAGAATTCATAATGTTTTTGTACTTATTTAAACTGAAAAACATTTCCTTTCAAAAGTCTTTAACCCTTCTTTGGGGAGAGGTTTAGTTAGGATATCAGCAAAGTTTTCCTTTGATCTTACATATTTGAGGGTGAATATATTCTCATAAATTAAATTTCTTAGAAAATGATATCTAACACTAATGTGTTTTGTCCTGTTATTTTCGATGGGTGAATGTGAAAAATCTATAGCAGCTTGGTATCGCACAAAAGCTGAGCTGAAAAATTGACTTCGTTTGGAAATATGCTTAAATTTATACATTCCTAAATGATACGTATTACCCACTGTAAATCTTTAGCAGTTTCCGTTAAAGTTATGTATTCCGACTTCATTGTAGAAAGTGCTACGCATTTTTGTTTAAACGTGCGCCAGATAATAGGAGCCTCATCTAAAAATAGAATAATCCCCCCCCCCCCCCCCCCATCGAAACACGGTCATCTCAGTTTGATGCGAAATCTGCATCACTGTAACATGAAAGTTTTAAACTTTTTAAACTTGAAAGGTTAAGTTTATAGTGTTGCGTAGATTTAACACAACCCAATAACTTTAATAAGTAATTCCAGTGAACCATGCCAGGGTTTTCCTGAAACTGAGAAAATATATAAACTGCAAAGTTAATATCAGGACGTGTGCGACTTGCTATGTACGCAAGACATCCGATTAAACTACGGTACGGGATTTTACTCATTTCTTGAATTTCGGTTTCGGTAGTTGGCGAATCCGTTTTAGATAAAACAATTCCTTTTGCGATTGGTAGTGATGTTATTGGAATATTAAACTTGCTAAACCTTTCATATACTTCTGAAATATAGTCAGATTGATGTATACATAAAGTTTTATTTTCCTCCTCAAATGTCACTCCTAAAAGTCTTTTAGTTTTCCCAAGGATTTTAAGATCAAATTTATTTCGTAGTTTGTCTATTGCCTGTTTTATATCTTGAGGGGTTTTTCCAAACAGAACAATATCATCTACATAAAGCAGAAGAACCAAATTTTCATTAAAGACATATACACAGTTACACCAGGTTAGGCGTTTAAATCTCAATTCTATCAAAACTGAATTTATTTCAAAGAATCATTCCCTTCCAGATTGCTTTAAACCATAGATAGCTTTACTTAATTTGCATACATGATTAGGATAGTCTTTTTCAATAAATCCTTGAGGTTGATACATGTAAATTTCATTATTTAATTTAGCATATAAGTATGCTGCTTTAATGTCAAGCTGACAATGTGACCAGCCGCATAAACAAACTAAAACGGTAAAGAAAAGTCTAATGATTGAAAAATTTATAACTGGGCTAAACACTTCATCGTAATTTATCCCTTTTTTCTGACGAAAACCTTGAGCAACTAATCGTGCCTTGTATCTGACGATTTTATCATCCTCGTTACGTTTTACAGTATAAACCCATCGGTTATTAACAATTGTAGTTTTGTCAGGTTTAGGGACTAAAGTCCAGACTTTTCTTTCTTTCATTGTTTGTATCTCGTCGTCCATAGCTTTAAACCACTCTCTTTTCTGGGGGGAATTATAAGCTTCATTATAATTTGAAGGTATTTTAATATCTACAAAATTAGCTTCGATTGTTTCATTGTCAGACTCTTCGTCACTAGGTATTTTAACTAGACCTGAATAAGTATTGTTCTGTAAGTATTGTTTTGTAAATCTGTTCTTTTAAAAGGTATATTGTGTTTCTCACAATAAGCTTTGGCTTCTATCCATGATTTTATCCTAGTTTTAGTTCCAACTATACGATAGTAAATGTCATGTCTTGGTTCTTCTTTTCGTTTTACAGCTAGTCGTTCCCATTGGGGTTTAGAAGATCGAGGCGTAAAAAGAACTTTATTAGACGTATCAGGTATAGAACCGTTTTGGACATTTTCTTGATTAGGAAACGAGCTTTGAGCTGGAACGCTGCTCATATCTTCTGGCTCCGTTTCTTCCTTTGGATCTTTTTCGGGTTTACCCTCGTCATTCGTTTCTTCATCAGAGTCCGATTCAGATTCATCAGATGAGCTGTAGGTATTTCGCTTTGGACCCAGTATGATTCCTCTGCGCTCTTCTTTTGGAAAAGTAACGTTTATAGTTTCTATCGTTTTACGTTCCTGGGGTAACCATACGCGGTAACCTTTAGTGAAAAGTGCGTATCCGACCATTATACCTTTCTGGGCTCTCATTGAAAATTTATTTCTCAGCTGCTTAGGTTTTCCCACGTAAACAGTACTGCCGAAGGGTTTCAGGTGTTTTAATGATGGTTTTCTCCCTCCATACAATTCGAATGGAGTTTTTGTCTGATTACCGTGGCAGACCCGGTTCCACGTATAAACGAAAGTTAGTAATGCTTCTGCCCAAAAACTTTCTCTTAACTTGCTCTCATGTAAGAGAGCTTTTATAGCGTTTAAGGCCACACAATTGAAATTTTCCGCAGTTCCATTTTGTTCGGGAGTGTACTCGTTACTGAATTCACGATGTATTCCCTGATCTTCAAGGTATTTACTGAAAGCCGTATTTTCATATTCACCGCCATGGTCAGATCTGAGATTTATGATCTTGCGATTTAGAAATCTTTCCGCCCTTTTTTGGAACCGTTTGAAGCATTCACAAACTTCACCTTTTTGTTTAAGTGGGTACACAACTACTTTTTTAGAATAGTCATCAATAAAGCTCACAAAATATCTAGCTCCTCCGTTTGATTTGACAGGAAGGGGCCCACATACATCAGAATGAATCAATTCTAGGGGACCTCTAGAGCGTGTTTTGCCAATTGGCTTGAACGAGACCCTTCGAGACTTAGCGATCTTACAATCTTCACAAGTTGGCATGTCTTTTTCCTTGAAATTTGGCAAACCATGAACTGCATCATTCTTACTTGTGTTTAAAATGTACTTTGTATTAATATGACAGTATATTCGATGCCATTTGTTTAGATCACCACCACACTTTTGAGTCTGTGCTGAATAAGCCCTCTTGTCTTTTACGTTGGGATATGTTGGTTTGCAAATGAAAAAACCGTTTGTTTTAATAGCCGTAAATATTTTTCTTTCGTTTTTCGATAATAAAGTCAAACGACCATTTTTACATGAAAAAGACATTCCCATGCTGTCAAGGGCTGAACCTGACATTAAATTACGTCTAATTTTAGGCGTGTACATGACATTTTTAAGTTCCAAATTTTGTCGCTTTCCCTTATCATAAAAACACATCTCTACTGTTCCGATGCCTAAAACTGGACATTTAATGTCCCCTATAGTAACAGACATGTCAGTCCCCCTAACTGTTTTGTATGTGGAGAAAAGCCCTCGATCTTTACAAAAATGTGTGGATGCAGCAGTATCAAAAAGCCACTCCTGTCCTTTGACAGAGCTTTGATTAGCTTCAAGCATATCTGTAGCAAAACTACTATTTGGGCAAATGCCCCCCCCCCTTCTCTTTATCTCTTTACTGGGTACTTTACTGGTTATTTTTAAAGTACAATTTGGTGCAATGTGACCCCTCATTTTGCACTTGCTACATATAGCATCGCGTTTCAATGGAGTAGATCTATCCTTACTGCTACTTCTACTATACTGTTTTATATTTTTGCCTTTAGGTTTTTCTAATTTAGATTTAAATGCAACATTTGATTTATCTAGATTGCATTGTTGCAAGCGGCTTTCCTCTAAAAGTAGTTCTTTCAATATGGGATCAAATTTAAAATCAGTGTCAGTATAACGATAAATATTAAGAACTATACTAGAAAATTGGTCAGGTAAAAAACGAATAAGCTGGAAAGCCTGATAAAGATCCTCTAATGGATGACCTTGTTCCTGCAATTGTTTAATAATTGTACGTAATCTAGCTGCAAACAAACCAATCCCTTCCCCCCCTTCATACCTGGCAGCAAAAAATTTATCAAGGAGGGAGATTACTGCAGCTCTAGTTTTAGGGCGATAGTTATCCTGGAGGATATCCCATGCTTTCTTAGCATCAGTCGTTTCTGCAAGTAGTAGTCTAAGATCAGGAGATAGATTTAAATATATAGAACTAAATGCCCTATC
The DNA here is from genome assembly GCA_963932465.1 of Maratus speciosus. NCBI lineage: Eukaryota > Metazoa > Arthropoda > Arachnida > Araneae > Salticidae > Maratus > Maratus speciosus. The sequence continues at coordinate 186,787 of CAWVRF010001236.1, read as the reverse complement.
ACGGCGTAAATTATAGTCACGCTTTTCCTTATATTTTACACTATCATCAGGTGGTTTTTCTGTACCATCTATAAACCCCCAGCAACCACGGTCCATAAGGAGGACTTTCATGTCCACGGACCATGTTGCGTAGTTTTCTGGAGTCAAAAATTCAATCTCATCCATTATAATATATACATATAAACAAGATTAATTACTGCGAGAAATATATATATATACAATATATTAAGAAAACATTCCAGAAAGTAAAAAGTAACAAAAATTCTTACTTATTACGTTCACTTTGATATGGCAAGTTTTATGCACTTAAAGTTCAAAAGTCCAGTCCTTAAAAGTCCTACATACAATCTGTAGAAGTGAAACTCTTGTTCTAATCCAGTTCATAAGTAGGTGAAAAATTCCTTTCTGTCACCGATTGGAAGCACACGGATATGTTATCCAGAAATAGTCCATAAAGGCGTTCACTATCATGAAGTCGTCAGCAGCAGGAAACACTCATATAAAACAGGAACAGGAGCCACAGCACTCAGCGGGAATATAAAACTTATTCCATATTACAGCTGGTATAATAACTGCTCTGGCCCATAACCAGTGAGAATTCATCGAGCTTAAACAACTTAAATTCAAGCCAGAGCAGAGTAAACGCAGTGTAGACAGTCATTACCAGCTGATTATATACTGAAGACACGTCGAACTTTTTATAATTTTATTTAAAATCACTAAAACAAACATCATTACTTCGATGTCAAAAAACTTAAGACATTAAATATTTAAAAACATGCTCTGAAACGGCTTAAACTTACATAATCCATTTTAAAAGGAAAAACAGAGCCACCTCATACAGCACGACCACACAATATATACATTCAGTTAAACCGTTACGTCATACCACACATTTACCGAAAAAATTTGCATAAAGCAAGATGCTGTAAATAAACAGTAACAGAAGAAAAAACTCCCTGCATTCAGCCGTACACGAAGACTTCGCAGAATGCGAGGTGACTGACTAAAAGAGCTCGAAAACCGGCAATGTGTGGATGGAAACGATTTTTGCTCGTAGCTCGGGACAAGGTATTGGCAGGAGGATTAAAAATAAGTTAAACACACTTAACTTGCGAAAAACTCGCATACCTGCCTGTCACATAGCAATGCCACTTGTTGGACGATTTACTCTAAAAAGTAATCAGCACAAAATTATATCAAGGACTAACGGAATCCGAAGTTTTATAAAAGTCCGTGCACTAGTTCTTGAGATGTAGCTACTGCAAAAATCGTGAAAAATACAGCATAGCAACGACACCTGCTGGGCGATTTACACCAAAAATTAAACAGCAGTAATTTATATGAGGGTATAACTGAATCTGAATTTTGTTAAAAATTCGTGCATTATTTTCTGAGATAGAACTATTGCGATAATCATGAATAATACAGCATAACAGCGCCATCTGAATCTAAAGTTTTATTAAATTCCATTCATTAGTTGTTGAGATGGAGCACCCACAAAATTTCTGCCACACACAAAGACAGACCTACAGACAGACATTTTTTAAAACATTGTTTTATGGTTCTCCGACCTCTAAAACGTGTAAATACGTCGTAAACCGGAATTCGAAAATTTTTATGAATCCAATACTTTGTTCTTGTAAAGATAGAAGAAAGTAAAGATATAAGTAAGCAACATAAAGTCAGACCAGAATGCCATTTCATTTATTTCACCAAAGCTAACATTAATAAATAATCGAAGATAGTAAGAGCAGAGGTGCCAAGTTCTCACTAATCTTCCGTAATGCGTGGATTAATTTGATCCAGTTTAACAACGTTTCGAACCAGAAAAATTGTATGATAAATCTTCATTTGTTTAATTCCAGTTTTCTATGTGGAACTTATTTAATTTCATCTCTGAAAAAAAATTCTGGTGCGAAATGTATTAAACCAGCGTTAAATTAACCCACGTATTACGGAGGATAAGTGGCAACTTGGCACCTCTGTAAGAGGCATGTCCAGCCTTTGTATATATTTTTAATGAACTACCACCTGAAATTTTGTAAAAAGAAAAGAAACAAAAGAACTTTTTTGCTTGGTCCGGCTATGATGGGTAACGAACAGTGTAAACCATTTAATCTTCTTTAACCCCTTGGGGACGAGCGACCGTTATACATGCCGCATAAGGTGCTCAGTATACTTCATTATTCTCACCAGTAAATTTTTATTGTAAATTTCGCCTTATTTAATCCGAGCATTTCCCCGATTCAATTAGGTAAAAAATTCTGTTTTTAAAAACCGGTGGCGAAGGATTAAAAAGTCTATGAAAGACGCTCGTACCAAAAGGGGTTAAACTCACTTTTTATTTACAATTTTTAGAATTTATGTATCATACTTATGATTATGTAAGTTAAACTTATACATTTCTTCTTCTTTTACTATCTCTTCTCTCGGATTACCCATTCAAAAATTTTCTGCCTTTTTCTTTTGCTCTTCAAATGCATAATTCCTATTTTCTCTTTATTCTAACATTTTATTATTTTATCAGTGTATTGTGCAATGGATAGACTTTATCTTTATGGCTCCTTTATGATGTAATATACATGTATTCATCTACAGGGAGTGGAGTAGCACTGCATCTGGGTATCCCATCAAAATCATCACCTGTTCATAATTTTTTTTTAATCGAATATCTTCAGAAACTTTTAAGACAAAAGTTTTTATTTTTTTATTTTTATGGGATTCTTAAATTAATTCTAATAAAACTAAGAAACTTTTTTAATACAAAATTTAAAACAATTGGCAGCCATGCTTTTGCGCATGTCCCAATGATTAATTCGAATAGTAAAATGATTCTGCCCATCATAACATTCATGCATGTAGTTAGGATTTTCTTTGAGGTAGCTGAAGGAAAGGCTCAAAACATTCAAACATATTTTTGAGCGACTAAACAATTTTCGTTTAACACTGATTGTCTGAAAATAATTTAAAGTTTAAAATATTATTACAAATAGCCCACTTATTTTCTTACATCAAAATTCTAAATATATTTCAACTGATTCGTAAATCTTTGAAAAGTTAAAAATTTAAAAAGATTAATTAAATAACACCGGATAAACTTAAAAGGAAACTGCTTAATAAGAAAAATAAAAAATATGCGTATTAAATACGTGCCCAGATCCGCGCTAATTACTCACAAAATCATGTCTTCAATGACAGTGTGAGTCGTAGATGTATATCCAATGACACTGTTTAAAGGAACGGTTCCGACCACCGTTGCCAGTGGGCTACTGTTTTTAAATTCAGAGTTCTTAATTGGAACCTTTTTTTTTTGAAATTGTAAAATTCCCCTTCATTTCGCCTTACTTAACATGTCATTAAATATGTCGAATTTTCAAAAAAGTGGTTCCAATAAGGTTCCAAGAAATTCAAAAAAGTGGTGCCAATCGAGAAATCTGAATTTAAAAAAAGTAGCCCACTGGCAACACTAGTTCCGACGGTAACTTTTACTAAATTATACGACGCGCAAGATTTATAAATTAAGTTTGTTCTAAAGTTTTATTTTCTTTTTACAATGATTTAACACTAGTAGCGCCGAAAATTTTCTTCGAGTTTTATGAAAAAGAAAAGAAAGTAAAATCAGAATTTTTATTTAAAGCTTTTAAACTTATTTCTCTGAGATATTACACAGTTATCTCTTTTTTAACCCCTTAATTCTCACTCCCGTGATATTCACGGCTTTGTCTTTTACTCGGATTGTTTAATTCCCACCAGTTTTATTTAATAGTGTAATTGGTTATGGTATCATTTTACCTGTCATTAAAAAAGGTGAACATTTCTTTTTCAAAAAAGTGGTGCCAATGAGCAATTTGAAATTTTAAACCGTAATTTAATACGACCGTTAACCCTTTCAGGGGCAAGGCATTTCTGTTCCAAAAATGTTCAAATAATTAATTCACACCGTAATTCAAGAATAAATTAATTTAAAAATAATCAAAAGCTTATCTTCACGTTTATTATGAGATCGAAATTGCACTAAAACATTACTGGTGCCATTTGTCAGTTTGGACATTAAAATTAAGCGGTTGCAGACTGCAAACGACCACCTTGAAAGGATTAAGGGGTTATGGTATAATTTTTCCTGTCATTAAATAAGCTGAATATATCTTTTTCCAAAAAGTGGTGCCAATGAGCAATATGTATTTTTAAAAAGTAATTCAATGCGACTGTTCAAATCCAAATATGAGATACGGTCAAAAAATTCCCGGAATAGGTCAATTAAAAATTATTAAAAAACAGAACAATACGTTTACCTTATTGGCCTTGAAAGTACCTTCCGTCTGCATCACACACTTCTTCCAGCGTTCGTATAACTGTTTGAGTCTTTTTTGAGACGTCCTTCAGTAGCTTCGTCGCATTTTTTATCACCTCATCTGAATCCATAAAACGATGCCCCTTCAATTTCATTTTCAGCCCTGGAAACAGGTAAAAATTCCGCTTGTGCTAGGTCGGGGGAATAAGGAGGGTGTTCCAGAGTTGTAACGCTGTGTCTGGCAAGGTGATTTTTCACACTCAGACTTCGATGTCGTGAATCATTGTCGTGTAAAAGAAACTGATCGCTTGTTGCCCATTTTTCAGGTCGTTTTCGCCTAATTGCATCTCGTAGTAGTTTAAGGATCTCTAGGTAAGATTCTTTATTGACACTTTCAGTGGCCAGGGTGGAGGTTTTGAGGCACTGGATACCACTTTTTTTCTAAGAGTTTTCTTACTTTTATTTTATCGAAAAAGTTTTGCAATTAAATTACACGAATTTTACTGTATTAAAATAGTGGTATGTTGGGCTTCAAAACCCCTACTCTGGCTGCGCCACTGGACACTTTGGCCTTAAGGAATAAATTCGTAGTGAATGACGTTCTCGCACACGCTCGACGCCCTCGTACACGTTCAATATTTTCATCTGCGGGCGAAGAAGAGGGGTGCTCAGTCCATCGTTGTTAGGACGACTTTCACGAAAACGCTTATGCCAATCGTACACAGCCATTTTTTTCTTGGTATCGTTTCCGTATACTTTCTTCTGCATCTGAGGCGTCTCAGAAGGTGATTTCTCGAGCAAAACGGAAAATTTGATGTTTGCACGCTGCTCTAATGACGACATTTCAAAATCTGACGAATGAAAAATTAGCTTCGTCAGAAATGATCCACAGCTAACGCCGACAGTACCGCAAATGAATTCCAGATATCTGCGTGTTTTCCTTATCAGTGCTGCTAACTTATAAAAATATAAAAATGATATTTCCACTCCAACGGAGACCTGCGTGAATGTAGACGACCATACAGGGATTTTTTTTATTATTATTTTATTTATTTATTTTTACCGTACCTTGTATATACTTGGTAGCAGTCAAATTGACTGCTATGGCACTGCTCGTGTTATGATATTTGTCTATTTTACTTCTTTATCTTTTACCAAGCACTTTATTCCACAAGAATTGATTTAAGTTTTGCAATTAAAAATTGTTCTGCCAAACGGGACAACTCTTAAATCCTCAAAATATTTAAATTTTCGATAAACATGTAATTTAAATATCAACAGTTTCTTCGAATTATAAGAAAGCGGACAAAAAAATGCTTATGTTTACGCTAGAAATATTGATCGCTGTGTCCGCATTGTTAAAATAATAGTTTAAAGTCGCTTATCTGAAAATATTGTAAACGATCATTTAGTAATTCGCGCACAAGATTTCTCTTAAAGAACTTATATTTAGATGCAATTTACATATATTTTGAATTTTAATCCATATCTTATTCCTGAACATCCGCATATTTTAGAATAAAATCTTTCGTTCTTTATCAACTTGTTTTTCTGGTTTAAAAAAACAATAAACATTTTTATGTTCTTTTTTAGGCTTGAGATATAAAAATAATGTATAACAAATAAAAATATGTAAAAAAAAATCAAGTAGCTCCAGAGATATCTTAAGGGCAGTATTTAACCCTTTCCAGGGCGGTGGTTACACCGCGTATTTTAATTCCAAAGCGACCAATGGTACCAAAATTATTTTAATAAAATTTTGCTTTTACAATGGAAGTTTAGGTAAACAAGTTCTTATTTTCTAAGAAATTCTTTTGTCAGTTGGTCATTTCATCACAAGATTTGCACGCTTCAAGGACTGTTACCAGAATTTTTGTAAAGTAATATTTGCTTTATTTAATTTTAAAAAGTCTTACTTCGGATATAGCGGCCAGTACTTTACGAAATCTCTTGTACTAAAACACCTAAAATCCGCTGAATCCCTTGATTCGTACGAACCTTGCATCATTTTGCAAGCAGAATTTTTCAGCGCCTGAAGGGGTTAAAAATATCTCTTTTAAGATAAAGCACTTAAAGTAAATAATATTTTATTTCAAATAACAAAATTTGAAATTTAAATTATTTTAGTATGGGTCTAATTAATCATTTCTGAGTCAATTAAAAAGATGTTCTTTTTGAAGCATATCTTTAAAAATATTAAGATATTCCATTGTTATCTTACACGAATTATAGTTGATCGGCAATTTTCTACGATAACAATAGAATTCTTGCCTCTTCTTTAAACATTATTAAATAAGATTTCCCAGGTTTAAGCATTTTGAATTAAAATGTCCAGAGATTTCTATATAATTAAAATTTGCTAAAAGTGAAACAAAATGTAGTCAGATATTTGATATATCAGATTATCAAGTACGAAACTTGAGATTACAAAAGTGCCAGATTACCAACTGGAATATCTTCCAATGTAAATTTTAATAGAAATTTTCTTCTTATGTAAACGCCATATTTATGAAAAATTACTGTCATGGACACAAAAATTTCTATTATTTTTTGCTGATGGAGGGTTGCCCCGTTTCTAATCTGGCCCTATTGTAATGACAAATTTCATATTTGATGACCTAATACAGTGTTCATACGGGTCCTTGAATGTCCAGACTAAGAAATTATTCGGTACCAATGTTTTCTTGTGGAAAATCATTCCTTAAATAAGGCAAAATTTCATTCGTTTAAACTAGGTTTATTTTTCTATAAAAAAAATACTGATATTTTGCCCTGAAAAGAACGGTAACCGCATGAACACTGTAATATATACATATGTTTTCTCTCGAAAGATTACAAACTTTTTTCAAGAATAAATGGAATAAATACGCAGGTGGAAATGGGGATTCAGCGTCCTTGGCGTTTGCTTGAGTGTACTTTTCATCCCTGGCTTAGGAAACTACAATAGGGTAAAGAATTTTTTGTCGTAGATATCGATATTTATTATTATGATATCGAAGTGTAACGATATGATCACACTGGAGCGTAAAGAAAAATTCAGCATTTTGTGTTTTTTAGCTCACATGCTATCAAAGCCTGAGAGCTAATGTGCCCGCCCGTTCTGTATGTATGTATGTATGTATGTACGTACGTACGTATGTACGTAACGCGATAACTCTTGATAGAAACATCCGAATTGCTTCAAAATTTTTTCCTAGGTTCACTGTGATAAGGCGCTTCCCTGATTAGTTTTGGGAGTTCATTGGTTAAGGATAAATGGGGAAAAACGGGGTTAGTCCACACACTACCCCCTTAATTCAGTTAAATGGGTTTTTCATGCAGAATGATTCGATTTGCTCCGAATTTGGTATACCGGTTTATTATGTTAAGGAACTTCCCTGATTAGTTTTGGGAGTTCATTGGTTAAGGATAAAGAGGGAAAAACGGGGTTAGTCCACCCCCCTTAATTCCGATAAATGTGTTTTTCATGCAGAATGATTCGATTTGCTCCGAATTTGGTATAGCGGTTTATTATGTTAAGGAACTTCCCTGATTAGTTTTGGGGGTTCATTGGTTAAGGGTAAAGGTGGAAAAACGGGGTTAGTCCCCCCCCCCCTTAATTCAGATAAATGGGTTTTTCATGCAGAATCATTCAATTTGCTCCGAATTTGGTATACTGGTTTATTATGTTAAGGAACTTCCCTGATTAGTTTTGGGGTTCATTGGTTAAGGATAAAGAGGGAAAAACGGGGTTAGTCCACCCCCCTTAATTCCGATAAATGTGTTTTTCATGCAGAATGATTCGATTTGCTCCGAATTTGGTATAGCGGTTTATTATGTTAAGGAACTTCCCTGATTAGTTTTGGGGGTTCATTGGTTAAGGGTAAAGGGGAAAAACGGGGTTAGTCCACCCCCCTTAATTCAGATAAATGGGTTTTTCATGCAGAATCATTCAATTTGCTCCGAATTTGGTATACCGGTTTATTATGTTAAGGAACTTCCCTGATTAGTTTTGGGGGTTCATTGGTTAAGGATAAAGGGGGAAAAACGGGGTTAGTCCACCCCCCTTAATTCAGATAAATGCGTTTTTCATGCAGAACCATTCAATTTGCTCCGAATTTGGTATACCGGTTTATTATGTTAAGGAACTTCCCTGATTAGTTTTGGGAGTTCATTGGTTAAGGATAAAGGGGGAAAAACTGGTGTTAGTCCACACCCCACCCCCTTAATTCAGTTAAATGGGTTTTTCATGCAGAATGATTCGATTTGCTTCGAATTTGGTATACCGGTTTATTATGTTAAGGAACTTCCCTGATTAGTTTTGGGAGTTCATTGGTTAAGGATAAAGAGGAAAAACGGGGTTAGTCCACCCCCCTTAATTCAGATAAATGTGTTTTTCATGCAGAATGATTCGATTTGCTCCGAATTTGGTATACCGGTTTATTATGTTAAGGAACATCCCTGATTAATTTTGGGGGTTCATTGGTTAAGGATAAAGGAGGAAAAGGGGGGTTAGGACACCCCCTTAATTCAGATAAATGGGTTTTTCATGCAGAATCATTCGATTTGCTCCGAATTTGGTATACCGGTTTATTATGTTAAGGAACTTCCCTGATTAGTTTTGGGAGTTCATTGGTTAAGGATAAAGGGGGAAAAACGGGGTTAGTCCACTCCCCCTTAATTCAGATAAATGGGTTTTTCATGCAGAATGATTCGATTTGCTCCAAATTTGGTATACCGGTTTATTATGTTAAGGAACTTCCCTGATTAGTTTTGGGAGTTCATTGGTTAAGGATAAAGGGGAAAAAATGGGGTTAATCCACACCCCTTAATTCAGATAAATGTGTTTTTCATGCAGAATGATTCGATTTGCTCCGAATTTGGTATACCGGTTTATTAAGTTAAGGAACTTCCCTGATTAGTTTTGGGGGTTCATTGGTTAAGGATAAAAGGGGAAAAACGGGGTTAGTCCACCCCCCTTAATTCAGATAAATGTGTTTTTCATGCAGAATGATTCGATTTGCTCCGAATTTGGTATACCGGTTTATTATGTTAAGGAACTTCCCTGATTAGTTTTGGGGGTTCATTGGTTAAGGATAAAGGGGGGAAAACAGGGTTAGTCCACCCGCCTTAATTCAGATAAATGTGTTTTTCATGCAGAATGATTCGATTTGCTCCGAATTTGGTATACCGGTTTATTATGTTAAGGAACTTCCCTGATTAGTTTTGGGGTTCATTGGTTAAGGGTAAAGGGGGAAAAGGGAGGTTAGCCCGCCCCTCTTAATCTAGTAAATGGGTTTTTCATGCAGAATGATTCGATTTGCTCCGAAGTTGGTATACCGGTTTATTATGTTAAGGAGCTTCCCTGATTCGTTTTGGCGATTCAATTTGGTTAAGGATAAAGGGTTAGTCCACCACCTTAATTTAGATAAATATTTTTTTTTTTTTGCAAGATTATTGGATTTGCTCCAAATTTGGTATACCGGTTTATTATGATAAGGAGCTTTCCTGATTAGATTTGGAGGTTCACTGGTTATGTATAAAGGGGGAAACGGGGGCTAATTCCCCTTCACTTATTTTTTTTGAGTGGCATTATTCTTTAAAATAAGAGTATAATATACAATTAGTATGAATAGTCTGTGAGCTCAATGCATCAGTTTAGCTGGGCACTTTTCTTATTTATTTAACCATAAATGGGCGTGGCATTGACTTTTTGGTAACATAAATAAGTCAGGTCCTGATTACTACCGGGCAAACTTCCATATGTAAATTTATTAGAAATTTTTGCTTTTTTTAAACGCCTAATTCATGCAAAGTTTGCGTCATGAATAAGTCAAGTATCTCTATTCTATTTTACCCCTAGAAGTTTGAAACGTTGGTAATCACGTACTGCAAGGAGTGAGAGTTCGTAGGCGTAACCAGCCTTTTGAACGGGCGGGGGGGGGGGGGGGTGCCCAGACGTTTTAACCTGAACTTCTTGGATACAAACAATACCTTATATAGTAAAACCTGCTAAACCGGAACCCTATGAAACCGGTTGAATTTCCGTTTGTGACAGGTTGTCATCTTAGAAGGTGTGTGATATTTCTTTTAAAAAGGGCTAAAACGCAACTTTTGTTTGCGTGAGGAGGGGTGAGAAGATGTTCAAAACATCAAAATTAAATTTAATAGTAAATATATATATATATATATATATATATATATATATATGTAAATCTCCTTGCAGCAGTGACACGAGACAATGATTAAGTGTGGTCACAAGTGTAAAAACTTTTGGCACCCTAACTTCTTATAAAGATTAAAAAAGGCCTTTAATTATACTGGAAACTTCTATAGGCACAGGGGAACACTATATGAGATCTAAAATTATCTCAATCAAAATCTTGTAGATGAAAATTCGCCGGATGTTAAATCTCAGATAATACATGCGGTACACCAGTACATACGCACGAAAGTTTTTCAGAATGTGACTCCGTGACTTCTTAGTGACCACTGGAAGGACCCAAGAAATTTTGGAGGAAAGTCTAGATAAATAATTATTATAATATTATAAATAATTATAATATTCATTAATAATTCATGTTTTTACCTCAGAATGTGTCGAATATGTTAGGTGCAGCAGATCATGATAATAACACTAAATATTAACAAGATGATGAAATTATACTATCATGATGCGACTGTAATAATAAAGATAGGTACTTGCCCGTCTGTGTGTGCGTATACGCGCGCGCGCTGAACTCTGGATAGGCAATGCAGCCCGCACATCCGCAAGATTTGACAGGAATATAATTGTATGCCTCAAGTCATGCATATCGGAGATAATTTCTGGAATTTTTCTATTCATTTTTTATGAAAATTTTTTCGCATTTTGCAGCAGTTCTTTCAAATTAGTAAAGAATAATCCAATTTCGATATTTTACACAGGACACTTTGTCTTCTTTTAAATAAAGTTTTTTGGAGATTCTTACGGCGATTTTTGAATTTTTAACAATTTTTTAATGTTATTTTTAGAGAGTTTTTTTCGCATTTCGCGATGATTTTTTTTGACATTCCTAAAAGGTTTAAATCTTTTATCCAATTAGTTAATTTCGTTTCCCGTGGTTTTTTAAACTTTTCGGAATTTTTAATGCGATTTTTAGCGGGTTTATCGTGCTTTGAGGCGATTTTTTTACTTTTTTTGAAACAGAAAAAATTCTCCGATAATATTTGCAATTGCCGTGATTAAATTAGAATTAAAAGAATGTCAAATCAGTTCTTATAAGAAAGCTGAAAATTTAATTTGGCTGGAAATAAAAAGTCGCAATAATTCAAGATTCTCTTCTTTCGAGACAGAAGTGGTCGTAGCTTTCTCGAGAGTACGTTGCCGGAGGCAGTCCCTCCCCCCCCCCACAAACCTAGATTTGTTTAATTCTATGTTCGTTTAAAAAAAACAAGGAACGAATCTCCACTAGCAATGAAATTTTCGTTGAGGGCCAGGGTTTGAAATAAAGTGCGGGATCACGCGATTTGTGCATAGAAAAGGAAAGTGCGCATAATAAAACATGCTGTGCAGTATTTCTCCAAATTCTTTCACAGAACTGTGATTCTTCGGTGAGAATTTTAAAATTTTTTGAAGACCGCGATTTTTATTTATTTTATGGATTTTCTCAAAATCAATTCGTGAAACGGACCCGGAAAAATTTTAGAATTTTTTCAAACGACCGTAGAAAAATATCGCGAATTTCGTCAAAAGATTGCAAAAGAAAAATCCCGTATTTTGATAAACGATTGACGAAAAAATATTGCAAATTTCGGCTAAAGGTTGCGGAAAAGAGAAAAGAATTTTGTTAATTGGTACGGAAAGATATAGATAATTTTCCCCATCGGTCGCGAAATACTATTGCGAATTTCGACAAACGACCCCTGCAAAAAAATCAGTTAGGTCAATCGGTCGGAAAAGAATATAAATTTCGTCAAAGGATCGCGGTAAAAATGAGAATTTCGTCAACGGATCGCAGAAAGAAAACGCGAATTTCGTTAAAGGATTGCGGAAAAAAGCGAATTTCGTCAAAAGATCGTGGAAAGAGAACGCGAATTTCATCGAAGGATCGGGCTAAAGAAATGCCAATTTTGTCAATATATCGCGGTAAAAAACACGAATTTTGAAAATGTTTAGTGGTGAAAAGTGCGGATTTCGACAAAAAATCGCATAGAAAGGCGTGAATTTCTTCAAACGAATATGGAAAAAAATGTAAATATCATGAAAGGATCACAGAATAAAATCGCGAATTTCGTCAAAATTTACTGCACTTGGCTAAAAGATTTAAACCAAGTTCCTTTTCCTAGTTTCAAAAGAACGCCACAAGACGAGAAGTAACTCGAAAAATCGTATAAAATTTTTCACAGGAAAAATATTACTATATTGACCTGAAAGACCGCAACCCTATTCATTTACGAATGTCAAAAAATGCCCGCGAAAAACGAAATTCAACTAACCAACCAACTCCAGATTAATTTGAATTTTCTGTGCTTATTATTTCTCATTTTCAAAGGAGGCAGGGACTATGCACCCACCCCTTCCCCCGGTTAATCGCATTTTGGAATTATCGTTTCACATCTGCATTCCCTTTCAATTTTTTTTTTTTTTTGCTTCTTTCTAGATTTTAGCAAGCAAAGAGGCAAGTAGTTTCTATGCTCGTCAAGAACTCGATATATGCTCGATAATTTCTCATGAAATTGCAGAAACGTGCAATAGAAAGAACGGCGCTAAAAAAAATCTCCGACGAACAAAAGACGTCAAAGTGGGATTATAAAACCGACTTTTTGACTTACTATGACTAAGACTGATTCTTGTAAATATTCTAGTTTTAAAAAAGATAAACAACATAATTTACTTTAAAAAAAAAAAAGAAAAAAATGAAGGGTTTCTTCTTTTATCACATTTTAAAACTTAGGTTGTTAGTTTTCTGAAGTAAGCTAATTTACTGAACTGATTGAACCCTGCTTTCACATCTTTATTCTTTTATAGGTTTCGACTTTTTTAAATAATTGTGCTTGAGACTGCGCAAGCGGGGGAGGGGGGGCACCTAGGGCAACCCCTCCCCTGGTTACGCCTATGGAGTTTATTGAAGATTATTTTACAGCACTCTACTATGTCGTCCGATTAACCCTCTCGCTGCGCAACCCGAGATTTCCTCGGGCAAATTTTTTCTACTGGCGACTATTTTTTTAATTCAACTGGTACCACTTTTTAAATACAAAAAATTCCATACAGACTTTACCAACATCTATAAGAGAAATATACTGCGAAATTGATCTTCTTAAAAGAGTGGTGCTAGAATATAAAAATAGTCTCCAGTGACAGCATTGATTTAATCTGATTTAAATGTTTAATTATTGTTTCAGGTTTGGATTTAAAAAAAAAACTCTTTTACAAAAAATGTTTACATATTTAATCTCTAAACTATATATAGATTTGAAATATGTAATAAAAAAATGCGCAATTTTTGAACCTATTTTGATTTTAAAAAATTACGCAGCGAGAGGGTTAAGATTCAAAGGCTTTGTTTGGGAGTAGAATATATAATTCTTCAAAAATTACAAAAACAAATCCATTCCTTCGTCGGAATGAATCAAGGATGTGCAAAATAACGTCATACACTGTTGTGTTACCACCTCCACTATTCCATTATTCGCTTTATTGATTTTATGTATTTTTTAGTTGTTTACTAATTTGTATATTTATGAACAAATTGTTTTGAAAGTTATAAAATAGTGATTGTAGTGACTGGAGCGTGCTGTCCTTAGAATGGGGTAATATAACAAATCTTTCATTTAATTCTCTTACATAAAAGGGGCTCCATAGTATTTCAATTGATTCGTGGATTGATGGAAAGAATGTTTCTAAATGGCGGTTTTAGGTGTTGGAAATTTGTTTTGAGCACAGTGGAGTGAGTAGAACGCCAACGGTAGTTGAAGGCTTCTTTATATTAAACGGCTATTGACCCTTTAAATACTGTGTTTGGACATATGTCGTCCTAGACACTATTGTCTATTCTATTCAGAGTTGCCAATTTGGCCTCCATTTTTATCCCGAAATTTCGACTTCAGAACGGAACTTTTTGAAGAAGAATTTTTGTGCTAAGTAATCAAGGAAAATCTGGCTATAAATAAATCGGAAAATATTTTTTACATTTTCTGGCATGAATTCGAATTTTTTTAATAAAAGTGGACGCTAAACTGACAACCCTGATTCTATTCGCACCACTTTTTCAAAAATAAATTCTGTCATACAGGTCTACTTATACAGGGCTACTTTCAAAAGAAATTTACCATAAATATTTTTTTTTTTGTAAATTGTGACAGGAGAGAATATAAAATCGTCGTCAGTGCTAGCCCGCAATCAAGAAGTTAATCGAAATTTTCGTATTTACGTTATTGGTTTTAAAAAGACCCTATAAGTAGGGTGCATGGAGAGCAGGATTGAGTCAGTTGTGAATGACTGGTTAGCTAATTATAAATGCTTACCCTACGGGTAAGGCTCCTCGGGACTCGAAGTTTGAATTTATGTTATGTTAGTAGCAGAAATTTGTATTGCATTGAGTCATTTTATACCAAAAATAAGCATTGGTATAGTACACAGCAATATACTGATAGTTTTATACCAGTATATTTTCAGATGTGTCCACTTCTGTAGATGCTTATTTCAAACTCGTAATGCTTTTTTGCTTAGTTTTTTTTTTATTTAACAGCGTTTTATCTGTCTTATTGTAACTAAACCATAGCGGAAAGTTCAACGCTTGAAGTTATTTATGTGTATTTATAAATGTGGATTCCTGCTCGTCTAGAATATTCGTATAACTAATCTAACAGGACGTTCCAAAAGACTTTATTTTCTATCTGCAGCGACCAGAATTACAAAGCAGAAGGTATATATTTATTTTTTATTGAAATGTTGAAACGGATATTGCTTCATCAGAGGTTGAAAAATAGAGTATTCTTCTCTTCAAACCAACTGAAACATTAATAAAATATTTTACTTTTCTAAAATAACAATTTACAAAAGTAAGAAAATGAAATATATTTTTAAATCTAATCGCATTTATATTACAATCTAATTAATCGCAAAAGGATTCCAAATCTGAAAAAGAAATATTAGGCAAACATTATTGTTACCATACACTTTGGGAATTTTAAGTCCCGTTTTCAACCGTGTATATTGAACGTTTTAGTCAGAATTATAGCTATTTTGTTTAACTGCATTCTAATTCGGCTATAATTATTTTAATATTTAATTTACCTTATTTTTATAATAAATAAGTTAATAAGTTTAGTAAAAAATTATAATTTTAGGCTAGATAACAGTAAAGTACCAATTTATCACTTGAAACGCTGTGGGGTGTTATATTCTACTTAATTTTAATCCAGAATGCCACAATGACTCAGGGATTTCGCAATTATATTTTGATTTTGTAATTTATGTGAAGAAAAGATTTTACTTATTTTTAAATATATTCCTTAGAAAATCTTAGTGCTATCGAATCATTTCAACATTTTAGCAAGAGAAATACTTTTTCTGGAAAGGGTTGATCTTGATCAGGCTGCCAAGAGTATCTAGCAGAACAACAGCAACTGCGATGATCATTTAACTAGCTTCATCATCTCCTTTCAAATCGAAATTACAACTTAAAAATTATTTTTCTGATTTATATGTGCTTATTTATATGATTTTTAATAAAATACCTGGTAATATTTTAATTTATAATTTCAGAAAATCTCACCCATTTTTTATTCAGATTCACTTTTGAAAAAGGAATATTTTACTGACACCGGTCAATTATAAAAGCAAGCTCCAATATAATAAAATGAACATGATAAGAAATGTTGCCATTCTCTAAAATGATGCAACCTCTCATGAAATCGCATTGTCCCTTATGACGGTGTGAGTAGTATTAATGCAAGACAGCTTGCCCATAGCTGTATGCGGCATACAGACAGTGATTCTTTATAGATTAAAAAATCTTCTATTTAAACTGACTTTTGTCATGCAGTTTACTTTTTCAGCTCATTTAAGTTGTTTGCCTTCATTTATTTATTTATTATCGAACCATTTTGTTCCACAAATATTGTTTTCAAGATTTGCCAAGATGAAATTATTTTTATAACAGGACGTACTGTTATTAAATTTTCAGAATATTCGTTTTTAGATGAACTTGCAAACATCAATTGTTTTGGCAGCTTTTAACACTAAAAAGACCGTGAGGGGTCATGTTGCCCCCTGCCATATGAAAATATTTCGGTTCGAACCAGAAATTTCTTTCTAAAATATATATCAAAGATACAGAGAAGAAAAATGTTAAATAAGTATGCTGAACAGATTTAATTAAAAATTCCGGTGTGAAATATTTTTATAAAACTTGAGTAAATTTTCCGGTCGTTTTAGTGTTAACCCCTTGAAGGGTAAGTAAAAATATCTCTAAATATTGAATTCTCTATTAATACATGGAAATTATTCCAGAGGGAAACATTCGCCTTGGATACAATATTTCAAATGAAAATCAAATTTCAAAGTAATTGCTTAATAGGCGCAAAGGCCAACATAGTGAAAAAGATTCCAAGCCGAGACTCGAACCCGGGCTATCAGTATAGCGCACTGACGTTCTACCGACTAAACCACTTGGAACGATACCCAGCAAGGAAAATTTCTCACTATTATATGTTGGCAAGGCTACAAACGCAGCACAAGATGGAATATTTACCGTGAACCACCAACCTGGGGCAAACATGGAATATAATTAAATCCAGCATCGATAGAAACTATATTAATACATGGAAATTATTCCAGAGGGAAACATTCGCCTTGGATACAATATTTGAAATGGAATTCCAGAGGGAACAATATTCCCTCTGGAATAATTTCCATGTATTAATATAGTTTCTATCGATGCTGGATTTAATTATATTCCGTGTTTGCCCCAGGTTGGTGGCTCACGGTAAATATTCCATCTTGTGCTGCGTTTGTAGCCTTGCCAACATATAATAGTGAGAAATTTTCCTTGCTGGGTATCGTTCCAAGTGGTTTAGTCGGTAGAACGTCAGTGCGCTATACTGATGGCCCAGGTTCGTGTCTCGGCTTGGAATCTTTTTCACTATGTTGGCCTTTGCGCCTATTAAGCAATTACTTTGAAATTTTATTTTCATTTGAAATATTGAATTCTCACCGGAATAATAGAAAAATTTTTTTTTTAAATAAGGAAAAGCAATTTTTTCACAAATTTTCTCCAAAGTTAAAAATATAAAGTTTAGTTAAAATTTTCTCGTGAGAATCTGGTTTAAATTAGGTGGGATATATTTTATGCCACCGCCCCTCAAGGGACTCTTAACCACTTAACTGTCACATTTGTTTTTCCACCATAAACTAAAAACAGGTAGACAACACCACTTTTACTGTACAAAGATATTTACCTTAAATAATCGAGAAATGTCTGCCATTTGAATTACCGAACATTTCAGGTAAAAACTGGTGGTGTGGAAAAGATTTTAGTAATGAAGCAAGCTATCTTTTCTTGCCCGAGCAGAGTTCGGGCAAAACAGTTCAGTGGTTATGAATGGAAAAAAGAAAAAGACAACTTTCAACATTTAATTTCTTAAAATGTATATGATGTAAAACAAAATTTTTATTGGGTCGAAAGATATTAGTATGTTCTTTTATTTCATGTATTTTAAAAATAGCAATATGCAGAATTAGAATTTATAGGAGGCTCCAAACTGTGAGACATTTGACAAGAAGAAAATTGGTATAACATTTTACGCGCAGGGTTACAAAATAAATTTTGTAACTAGAATGAAAATTTTGGTGCCTACTTATGCTTCAGATTGTAGTAATTACCCTGAACCTAAATAAATTTATATTTAAAACATTATTATATTTATACAGGGTGTTCCGTTAAATGGGTCCAATATTAATAGGGGTAATAGAGGAGATCACACGGAACATAAATCAGTATATAATGCCTGGCCGGATCTCAATAATTTTCAAGTTACAGCAAATAGAATGAAAAATCGGAAATTTGTAAAAGAACCCTCATTGCTAAACTATCGATAATGCTACATAAAAAAGAAGCACATATTTAGAAAGAGCAGAAAAAATCCTACGAAATGACATAAGTTGTTTTAGAATATTGAGAATTAATGGCGAGTTACAAGCTCTGAAACATTTTTTATTTTCATTGTGAAAAAATACAAAATCAAATATTTAGCAAAATAGTTAATCGTTAATTCCAAAAATGCAACTCTACCTACATCAAGGAAAATGTTATAAAATTTGGTCCATTCCGAAAGCTTTCGAAGAAGCTGACAATAAACCATATCAGTTTAATTGTATGGGAGAAATCAAGCAGTTCCCTAGTTACAACTCTGTACTGTTGCACGCTCGGAAAGGGCGAAACTCCGCCCATGACGATTGTAAACACCCCGTTTTAATATCTTTCAATTATACATTTCTGATCAACCTCTATCAATACCCTTTCATTATTCAGTCTGGTCAAGTTAATGACATATTGTGCAGCTCTCGCCTTGTCTTAAAGCAAACTCCGTGACTGCTGCGTTTCCTCCATGAACTTTCAGGATGATGAAGAAGAAGTACTTTTTATGCAAATTTTCTATGTGTATAGGAAGAAAAGTGTTATAAAACAGCAGTCATCAGTGGGCGTTATGTTAAAGGGAGGCTGTTGTAAGTGGGATTGTAGTAAGTTGATGTATAATAATTATGCCGGAATACTCTAACGAAGAATATGCGGACATGCATCTGATGTACGGGCAAGCTCATGGAAATGCATGTCTAGCACAGCGCATGTACCGTGAGCAATTTCCAAGGAGACGTTGCCCAAGTTCGAAACTCTTCATAAAAATCGATAGACGATTACGGGAGACTGGATCGTTTAATACAGCAAGCATTGATGCAGGGAAACCTCGACATGTACGAACACCTGCAATGGAAGAAGATGTACTGAATATTTTTAAAGATAACCCCTCCACGAGTACACGAGCTGCTGCGTCTGAAGTCGGTGTTTCTCACCAAAGTGTGTGGCGTGTTCTGCGTGCAGAAAACATGCACCCCTTTCATGTGCAGCGGGTACAACTGTTATCAGTAATAGATTGTGCTCAGCGGACAGAATTCGTACGCTGGTTGCTTAATGTAACAGAAGATAATCCACAATTTCTGGAAAATATTTTATTTACTGATGAAGCAACATTTATGAGAGAGGGCGTGGTAAACACGCACAATATGCAAACATGGTCATATACAAATCCGCACACTGTTTTCCCGTCGAACGCACAACAAAAGTTCAGTGTGAACATATGGGCAGGTGTCCTCGGCGATTATCTCATAGGACCATATTTACTCCCAGATGTACTCAATGGCAGTACGTACTTGGTTTTCCTACGGGATATCTTACCGCAGTTACTGCAAAATGTGCCAGCAACATTGCGCCACAATATGTGGTTTATGCACGATGGCGCACCGGCACATTTTTTCATAGGTGTTCGCAATCACCTCAATTCAACATATCCTGGGAAATGGATTGGACGCAGTGGACCTGTTGCTTGGCCTGCACGCTCTCCAGACCTCAATCCGTTAGACTTTTTTGTTTGGGGACACCTTAAATCGCTGGTGTATGAAACGCCTGTGGATACACCGGAAGATTTACTAGCGCGAATCGTTGTCGCTGCAGGAGACATTCCCAACTCCGTCGGAGTTTTTCGGCGTGTTCGCCAATCTTTACGACGTCGCTGTCGGCTGTGCGATTCTGTTAATGGGCGCAACTTCGAACACCTATTATAATAATGTCCGTTCGTCTGCCTTCCGACATTGAACTGTGCAGCGCAGGCCAGAAGACTATGCTTCACATATGTCATAAAGTGCGTGGAATGTAATTCTTTATTTGTCATTTTTCTTTTATTTTCAACACTTTTTGGCACAGTATTTTGTAAGTCACAGACTGTGGTGTACTCAAATTGTAAATTACAAAGTTTGTATGAATTAATTTAAAATTTAGTGTCTTTTTTAAATTTATAATTAATAAAATTATTATGCCATTTGTTATTATTATTTCCTATCATAAATTATGATGCACATATACATACAATAATTGTCCATGTAAAACATGTACTGAAACTTCTTGCATAGTTACAAATCGCAATATTTTTAATTATTTCCGAATTTTCACCACCAGTTTAATTTTAAAGAATTTAACTTAAGCTTTATATCAATAAAAGACCACTTTAAAATGTAGACTATTATTGTAAAGTTATTTTGGTTCATTCAACTCTTTAATAATTAAAAATGTTGCATCTCAGAAGAAGCATGATCGAAAATGTATAGTTGAGAGTAATTAAAAAGGCGGTGTTTCCAATCGTGATGGGCGGAGTTTAACCTTTGCTAGTGTCAAAGAAAGCGGAGTTGTAACTAAGAAACTGATTAATTTCTCTCACACAATTAAGCCGATATGGTTCATTGTAAGCTTTTTCGAAAGTTTTCGGAATGGACCAAATTTTACTACATTTTCCTTGTTGTAGCTAGAGTTGTCTTTTTGGAATTAACGATTAACTATTTTGATGTATATTGGATTTCGTACTTTTTTCACTGTTTCAGGGCTTGTAACTCGTCAATAAATATTGCTATTTTAATACAATTGATGTCATTTCGTAGGTTTTTTTCTGTTCTTTCTAAATATGTGCTTCGTTTTTATGTAGCATTATCGATAGTTTAGCAATAAGGGTTCTTTTACAATTTTCCGAATTTTCATTCTATTTGCTGTAACTTGAAAACTATTGAGATCCGACCAGGCTTTATGTACTGATTTATGCTCCATGTGATCTCCTCTATTACCCCTATTAATATTGGACCCCTTTAACGGAACACCCTGTATACATAGTTGTATTTAGCTAATGTAAAATTTTAAAATTTTCAACAGCATAATCACCTAAAAATATCTTATTGAATAATAAAAAGGAAATTTAAGTTTCAGCTTATGCTGGATAATATGAAATATAGGTTTTGAAAATTTCATGTAAAAGTATTCAGAAGTTTTTGATATATCGTGCAGCTTTATGCCAAAAACGTCATTTGAAGAAAAATGACTTCAAATTTTCGGAAACACCACTTCAGCTATTAAGCAGGTTTATTTCTAAAATTCACAATTTCTGTAGTAATGGGAATTTCAAGGGAAAATTATGTCATAATATTCAGAAAAGATAGCAGTTTAACATCTAAGAAAAAAAAAATTCGAAAATTTTTAAGCTTTAAGAATCCTGAGACCCCTTGAAAAAACTGCATAATACAAGTCTTCTTTTATAAAACAAGTTTTATTATATCTTATTACAAGCCACAGGTGACTATTTTTTAATTCTCTCTCACACAATTTTCTCAAAACAAAAATTATTGACACACTGTTCGAGAACATTTGCAAGAGAAATATACTATAAAATCTGCTTTTTTAATTAGTGGTGAAAGTAGAATAGAAAAAAATCGCCTGTTTCAACTTTGCACTTGCTTAGCGATGTGGTTTCGGAAATGAACCCTTTGGTCTTCGGTGTTTCTAAAAAATTTTATTCGGTCTGCACCACTTTTTAAAAAGAAGTTTCCTTCCAGTGCACAATTTCAAAAATGCTCTGATTCTATAAGCCAAATTTTATTGTTCTTTATTACTGGTGCCAAAAACAATTTTGTAAAGAAAGATGATTTTGCCGCAGCGGCGACAACGTAGTACAAAGAGTTAAAATTGTTGGCAAGAACAAGAATTGCGGAGAAAATGAAATAAAGCGTTTTATTGACATAGCAATTGCAGTAAGTGCTTAAATGTGATACCACCAACATGAATGTAGTTCTGGAATCGTCTGCCAAGTGATAATGCCATGTAATTAAATAAATTTGCGTTTTAGGGTACCTAAACATACAAGTTTTTAATTATTCTAATTGCTACATAGCTGCCAACATCTACAATATTTTTCGCCACTGTATCTGAGAAACTTTCTTCGTCTACGCAAAACATAGCGTTTTGATATCAGATAGGATAAAAATTATTATTTGAAAAGATTGGTGTAAAAAAAATCAAAAATATACGCAACTATTTTCTATTAATAATAGTTTTCTAATGTAAGTAGTATATGCAAGATGCGTACATTTTTAACGTAATTTTCGAATAGATTTTTTTGCTTTCTCTTATGGCAGTAAAATATTAAAATCCGTAAATTAAAGGGAGAAAGATTTCAAATTTGAAAAATAAATATTAGGCAAACATTTCTGAGCTCAATGACACATTCTCCATGGAAATTCAAAGCACTTTTCGCAGCAAGTAACACTTCTATAAGAAAAGTACAGTTATTTTCTTTACACTCGAAATCAACGATAATTTTGTTTAAAATTTAATTTAACTTATTTTAACGAACATTTTTTAAAAGAATTACAATTTCGGAGGCTACATAACAGTAAAACTTCTATTAACACCCTGAAAAGCTGTGGGATATTATATAGCCCACTTAATTTTAATTCTAAAGGTTTTAATGTATATTTGTATATATATATATATATATATATATATATATATACTAGTAAATCTGCAGATCAGGAGCCTCAACGTCAGCTCTACAATTCATTGTGTTTAGCACCCTTTGAGTAATATTAATCTTTCTACAAAAAACGAAATTTAAAGTTTTGAAATTACATAAACATTTATAAAACGAAAAAATATTTCGAAGGTTTCTGACATTAGAAGCGTTAAATTAAATCCCTTGTTATGTAATGGTATTCTGAAAATCTCATGAGCTACTTATTCTGGTAATTTTTAGATAATAAAGTAGATTTCTTCAGGGGGCTCTGCCCCCCTGAACCCCTTCGTAGTGTAATTTAATTTACATTTGTAATTATCAAATAATTGTGTTAATGTCCTTTAGTAAATTCTACCAATAGACGGAAACGTACATGAATTCTTTTCTACAGCCCTGTATATTACGTGAAGATTTTTACGCGTCGTCTATAACATTTAAATTTAATGCAGACAAAAAACCCTCTTAAAACTGCTCATATCACATTTCCGGGTATTAGTATGCATAGTGTGCACCATATATCCAGTTTCTGCGGGGTCCTGTATATGGTTCTATTTAAATTCTGCAAACATTTGTTAGCATACTAAATGTAATTGGGCTGGGAAATACATAACTCAAAAAAAAAAAAAAAAAAAAAAAAAAAAAAAAAAAAAAAACACTGAAGCAATTCGCGCTCATTTATACTTACGAATTCATTTGTGTATTCCTGTACATGGTCTATACAATATTTAAGCACTACTTATTAAGCACAAATTTACTTAACGTTAAAACGCACACCATAACCGAAAATGCTCTTCAGCAATCATCCCTAATAGACCAGAACTGTATCCGAAATTTTTTATGTGACCCTATAAATGAACGATAAATACGATACAAATCATATTCAAGCTTCTTGTAGTCAACCACAGTAATGTAATTTAATTTCATAATGTTTGAATTAGTGCAACACAATTAACACACTGACGACAGGCAATGTAATTAAATCTGGGTTTAAAAACAGTAGAAGCTCCTCCCTCTTCTGAAAGTGTCTCGGAAATTGGTTTCTGAGATATGTTTTTCATGTTTATGCAGCAGTAAATATCTTTCAATGTACGGATGTAATATATAATGTCTTACAATCTATAAAAAAATATGGACAACACAATATAAATGTCTTTTCTGTAAGGTAGAAGTCACTCCCTTAGCCAATGATGTATTCTGAATAAAAACGAGAATTCTCGTTTCCCGTCACTAATGTGTTAAAATAAGCTGTGAAGAGTTTTTTTTTTCCCCCGTAGACCACATTTTAATCGACCACTTTTGTGTGACCCTGAAAAAAAACATATGCTTTGCACCCCATATACTACAAAAATGTTTCAAAAATACATATCAATTTTATTATTTTGTAACAGAGTAACATCATTAAAAAACGCCACAAAAGGATTTTCTTCAAAGATTGTAATATTATGAATACTTTTGAGTTACCTGTACGCATGCTGTAAGTGTTACACATAACATATTTTATAGTAACCAGGTTCTAGTGCACCTTAATAAAGTATATAAATTTCATTACGTTTAAAATTGTGTAACATTATTAAAATACACCGCAGACGATTTTTCCCAAAGACTATAATGTAACGGAATAGTTTTGAGTGCCCCTGTAATTAAGCTATGAATGCTACACTCTTCATTTTTAATACCAAACATACTTTGGCAAACCTCAATAACGTATATCAATTACATGTAATCCCGACTATATTTACGCGAGTTAGAGCACGTAGAGAAACACGGCAGGCGACAGATAGAAAAACTGAAATCATAAATACTTTTCATCCATGTTGGAAAGTGTTAAAAAGGATTTACATGCCTTTAACTGTACTTTTTTTTCACTTATAGCATGGTTAAACATTAGTTTAAACATCCTAATCCATGCGATAGCAATAACATATTAAAAGCCCCCCCAAAATATGCATATCTGGAGATCTATAAATCTACTGGAAAATAATTCATTATCGTGCCCACTGTTAATTGCATAAATTGCATCGATTTGGCGCGATAAAATATTTTTTGTAATAGCCTTTTAATAGTACCTGCAACAAAATTAACGTAATTTACTAACTTCATTCATATTTGACGCAATGATAGGCTACGAATAACAGTCGCTAGGCAACGAAGAAAAGGAAAAAAAAAGAAATATGTATCATGTAAAACAAGAAAATAAATTTAAAAATTCTTTATATTATTGGAATACATGTATAAATGTCCTCAAAACATTATACACGTAAATAAAAAAATCTGATAGATATATTGATACAACTTCAATATAATAGTAATAATTGCCGAAACGTCAGTGAAGGCTTACTGTGGAGACACGAAAAGTTTTGATTTCCGTTTGTCTGTCTGTCTGTCTGTCTGTTCCGCGATAACTGCCGCAAAAAGCAAACGATCTGCTTGAAATTAATTGGGCATATTCGTGAGATACCCGGACGTAGCTGTATAGTTTTTGGTTAAATTTGGTTCATTCGTTCGGAAAATATGGAAGATTTTATTTTTCTTTATAATGCTTTTCTACGGCAAGTCAGACGATTTTCAAATTTCCATTTGTTGAAAGAAAATGGCACGTTTGATTAATGGATTTAAATGTCAAATTATGGATACTAAAATTCCAAATAAGGGTTTTAAATTATTCCTATTATATTGAATTTTATCAATATATCTATCAGATTTTTTTATTTACGTGTATAATGTTTTGAGGACATTTATACATGTATTCCAATAATATAAAGAATTTTTAAATTAATTTTCTTGTTTTACATGATACATGTTTCTTTTTTTTTTTCCTTTTCTTCGTTGCCTTAGCGACTGTTATTCGTAGCCTATCATTCCGTCAAATATGAATGAAGTTAGTAAATTACGTTAATTTTGTTGCAGGTACTATTAAAAGGCTATCACAAAAAATATTTTATCGCGCCAAATCGATGCAATTTATGCAATTAACAGTGGACACGATAATGAATTATTTTCCAGTAGATTTATAGATCTCCAGATATGCATATTTTGGGGGGCTTTTAATATGTTATTGCTATCGCATGGATTAGGATGTTTAAACTAATGTTTAACCATGCTATAAGTGAAAAAAAAGTACAGTTAAAGGCATGTAAATCCTTTTTAACACTTTCCAACATGGATGAAAAGTATTTATGACTTCAGTTTTTCTATCTGTCGCCTGCCGTGCTTCTCTACGTGCTCTAACTCGCGTAAATATAGTCGGGATTACATGTAATTGATATACGTTATTGAGGTTTGCCAAAGTATGTTTGGTATTAAAAATGAAGAGTGTAGCATTCATAGCTTAATTACAGGGGCACTCAAAACTATTCCGTTACATTATAGTCTTTGGGAAAAATCGTCTGCGGTGTATTTTAATAATGTTACACAATTTTAAACGTAATGAAATTTATATACTTTATTAAGGTGCACTAGAACCTGGTTACTATAAAATATGTTATGTGTAGCACTTACAGCATGCGTACAGGTAACTCAAATGTATTCATAATATTACAATCTTTGAAGAAAATCCTTTTGTGGCGTTTTTTAATGATGTTACTCTGTTACAAAATAATTAAATTGATATGTATTTTTGAAACATTTTTGTAGTATATGGGGTGCAAAGCATATGTTTTTTTCAGGGTCACACAAAAGTGGTCGATTAAAATGTGGTCTACGGAGGAAAAAAACTCTTCACAGCTTATTTTAACACATTAGCGACGGGAAACGAGAATTCTCGTTTTTATTCAGAATACATCATTGGCTAAGGGAGTGACTTCTACCTTGCAGAAAAGACATTTATATTGTGTTGTCCATATTTTTTATAGATTGTAAGACATTATATATTACATCCGTACATTGAAAGATATTTACTGCTGCATAAACATGAAAAACATATCTCAGAAACCAATTTCCGAGACACTTTCAGAAGAGGGAGGAGCTTCTACTGTTTTTAAACCCAGATTTAATTAAATTGCCTGTCGTCAGTGTGTTAATTGTGTTGCACTAATTCAAACATTATGAAATTAAATTACATTACTGTGGTTGACTACAAGAAGCTTGAATATGATTTGTATCGTATTTATCGTTCATTTACAGGGTCACATAAAAAATTTCGGATACAGTTCTGGTCTATTAGGGATGATTGCTGAAGAGCATTTTCGATTATGGTGTGCGTTTTAACGTTAAGTAAATTTGTGCTTAATAAGTAGTGCTTAAATATTGTATAGCTAGGGATGCACAACCTGTGGCCCGCGATGGAGTAACGTGTGGCCCGCGAACTTCGTCAATTTATAACTGGAAAAAATTGCAATTTTTGTCCAAAAGTCGCAGGAAAAATTCGTGAATTTTGTGAATTTCCGCGGGAAAAATTTAAAATTTTGTTGGTCAAATAAGAATCGCAAATTTCGTTGGTCGGGCGTGGAAAAATCGCGAATTTCATTGATCGGGTACGAAAAAATAGCGAATTTTGTCGATGATGCTCGGAAAAATCGCAAATTTCCTTGATCGGGAACGGAAAAATCGCGAATTTGGTCGATGAAGCGCGGAAAAAACCACAAATTTCGCTGATCGGGACGGAAAAATCGCAAGTTTTGTCGTTCGGGCACGGCAAAATCGCGAATTTCATAGGTCGGGCAGGGAAAAATCCCGAATTTCATTTGTCGGTCACGGAAAAATCACGAATTGTGTCGATCAGGAGCAGAAAAATCGCAAATTTCGTTGATCGGGCACGAAAAAATCATAAATTTTGTTGATGATGCGAGGAAAAATTGCAAATTTTCTTGATCGACTGCGGAAAAATCGTGAGTTTTGTCAGTCGCAAGAAAATATCGCGAATTTCGTCAGTGAGTTAAGATTTGGCAATTTCGTAGATCGGGCGCGGAAAAATCGTTTTTTTTTTGGTCAGGCGCAGAAAAATCGTAAATTTCTTCATCGGTCACCGAAGAATTGCGAATTTTATAGTTGCTGCGTGGAAAAAAATCGCAAATTTCGCCGATCGGGCACGGAAAAGTCGGGCTAGGAAAACTCGCGAATTTCATTGGTCGGGCACGGTAAAATCGCGAATTTTGTGGATCAAGCGCTGGAAAATCGCAAATTATGTTGATCGGGCACGAAAAAATCGTCAATTTTGTTGATGATGCGCGAAAAAAGTGTGAATTTTCTTGATCGACTGCGGAAAAATCGTGAGTTTCGTAAATATCGCGAATTTCGTCTACCGGGTGTGAAAAATCGCGAATTTTGTCAATTAGGTGCGGAAAAATCGTATGTTTCGTTTCTTTATCGGGAATTTCGTCAATTAGGTGCGGAAAAATCGTGTGTTTCGTTTGTTTATCTGGAATTTCGTCAATTTGCCGCGGGAAAATTGCAAATTTCGTCAGTCAGTGAAGAATCGCGAATTTCGTTGATCGGACTCGGAAAAATCACAAATTTCGCTGTCAGGCACAGAAAAATAGCGACTTTTCTCGATGATGCGCGGAAAAATTGAAAATTTCGCTGATTGGCTGCGGAAAATCGCGAGTTTCGTCAGATTAACGCTAGAATAAATCACAAATTTCGTCAATTTACCGTTTTGAGAAAATGGTAAATTTCGCCAGAGTCAGTTAAGAATCCCGAATTTCGTTGATCGTTCGCGGAAAAATCGCGAATCTCGTCAGCCAGGGGTGGAAAATCGAAAATTTCATCGTTCTCCCAAGAAAAAATCGCGAGTTTTTGTCCATCGGGATCCGAAAAATCGCGAATTTCGTTGGTCGGGCACGAAAAAAATCGCGCATTTTGTCGATCAGGCACGGAAAAATCGCAAATATCGTCGATCGGGTGCAGAATAACAGGAATTTCGTCGACCAGGTGCGGTAAGATAACGAATTTTGTAGATCCGATGTGAAATAATCGCTAATTTTGTCGATCAGGCGCGGAAAATTTCAAATTTTGTTGATCGGGAACAGTAAAAATCACAAATTTCGTTGATCAGGCGTGCAACAATCTCAAATCCTGTTGAACGGCTCTTCCTGCCTCCTTCGTTCATAAAGTTCGCATTCTTTTCGGCATCAGCCATTTTCATGGCTATGTTTGTTTTTTAGCACATTTAATAAAACAAAATTTACTCCCCCGAATAAAGTCCAGGAATATTATCACTCTTTCAAATTAATCCTTGATGTATATACAAACGTAAACTGTTGATATATCCTTGATAACTGAATTGGATATATGTTGTCTGGGTAGTAGAACCTGGAGGGGTAACCACCCCCCCCCCCCACAATCCCCGAAATAGAATTCTTTTTGTGTGACTGATGTGGCCCTCGACAACCCAGAAAATTTTGAAAGTGGCCCTTCTCTTAAAAAGGTTGTGCACCCCTAGTATAGACCATGCACAGGGATACACAAATGAATTCGTAAGTATAAATGAAAATGAGCGCGAATTGCTTCAGTGTGTTTTTTTTTTAATTTGAGTTATGTATTTCTCAGCCCAATTACATTTAGTATACTAAAAAATGTTTGCAGAATTTAAATAGAACCATATACAGGACTCCGCAGAAACTGGATATATGGTGTACACTATGCATACTAATCTCCGGAAATGTGATATGAGCAGTTTTAAGAGGGGTTTTTGTCTGCATTAAATTTAAATATTATAGACGACGCGTAAAAATCTTCACGTAATATACAGGGCTGTAGAAAAGAATTCATGTAAGTTTCCGCCTATTGGTAGAATATACTAAAGGACATTAACACAATTAATTGATAATTACAAATGTAAATTAAATTACACAACGAAGGGGTTCAGGGGGGCTCTGCCCCCCTGAAGAAATCTACTTTATTACCTAAAAATTACCAGAATAAGTAGCTCATGAGATTTTCAGAATACCATTACATAACAAGGGGTTTAATTTAACGCTTCTAATGTCAGAAACCTTCGAAATATTTTTTCGTTTTATAAATGTTTATGTAATTTCAAAACTTTAAATTTCGTTTTTTGTAGAAAGATTAATATTACTCAAAGGGTGTTAAACACAATGAATTGTAGAGCTGACGTTGAGGCTCCTGATCTGCAGATTTACTAGTTTAAAACCCTTATTTGGAATTTTAGTATCCATAATTTGACATTTAAATCCATTAATCAAACGTGCCATTTTCTTTCACCAAATGGAAATTTGAAAATCGTCTGACTTGCCGTAGAAAAGCATTATAAAGAAAAATAAAATCTTCCATATTTTCCGAACGAATGAACCAAATTTAACCAAAAACTATACAGCTACGTCCGGGTATCTCACGAATATGCCCAATTAATTTCAAGCTGATCGGGTGCTTTTTGCGGCAGTTATCGCGGAACAGACAGACAGACAGACAGACAAACGGAAATCAAAACTTTTCGTGTCTCCACAGTAAGCCTTCACTGACGTTTCGGCAATAAAGTTTTAATGTATATTTGTATATATATATATATATACTAGTAAATCTGCAGATCAGGAGCCTCAACGTCAGATCTACAATTCATTGTGTTTAGCACCCTTTGAGTAATATTAATCTTTCTACAAAAAACGAAATTTAAAGTTTTGAAATTACATAAACCTTTATAAAACGAAAAAATATTACCCCTTGTTATGTAAAGGTATTCTGAAAATCTCATGAGCTACTTATTCTGGTAATTTTTAGATAATAGAGTAGATTTCTTCGAAGGACAGAGCCCCCCTGAACCCCTTCGTAATGTAATTTAATTTACATTTGTAGTTATCAATTAATTGTGTTAATGTCCTTTAGTAAATTCTACCAATAGACGGAAACGTATATGAATTCTTTTCTACAGCCCTGTATATTACGTGAAGATTTTTACGCATCGTCTATAACATTTAAATTTAATGCAGACAAAAAACCCTCTTAAAACTGCTCATATCACATTTCCGGGGATTAGTATGCATAGTGTGCACCATATATCCAGTTTCTGCGGAGTCCTGTATATGGTTCTATTTAAATTCTGCAAACATTTGTTAGTATACTAAATGTAATTGGGCTGGGAAATACATAACTCAAAAAAAAAACACACACAAAAAAAAAAAAAAACACTGAAGCAATTCGCGCTCATTTTCATTTATACTTACGAATTCATTTGTGTATCCCTGTACATGGTCTATACAATATTTATGCACTACTTATTAAGCACAAATTTACTTAACGTTAAAACGCACACCATAATCGAAAATGCTCTTCAGCAATCATCCCTAATAGACCAGAACTGTATCCGAAATTTTTTATGTGACCCTATAAATGAACGATAAATACGATACAAATCATATTCAAGCTTCTTGTAATCAACCACAGTAATGTAATTTAATTTCATAATGTTTGAATTAGTGCAACACAATTAACACACTGACGACAGGCAATTTAATTAAATCTGGGTTTAAAAACAGTAGAAGGTCCTCCCTCTTCTGAAAGTGTCTCGGAAATTGGTTTCTGAGATATGTTTTTCATGTTTATGCAGCAGTAAATATCTTTCAATGTACGGATGTAATATATAATGTCTTACAATCTATAAAAAATATGGACAACACAATATAAATGTCTTTTCTGTAAGGTAGAAGTCACTCCCTTAGCCATAATTGTATTCTGAATAAAAACGAGAATTCTCGTTTCCCGTCGCTAATGTGTTAAAATAAGCTGTGAAGAGTTTTTTTCTCCCCGTAGACCACATTTTAATCGACCACTTTTGTGTGACACTGAAAAAAACATATGCTTTGCACCCCATATACTACAAAAATGTTTCAAAAATACATATCAATTTTATTATTTTGTAACAGAGTAACATCATTAAAAAACGCCACAAAAGGATTTTCTTCAAAGATTGTAATATTATGAATACTTTTGAGTTCCCTGTACGCATGCAGTAAGTGCTACACATAACATATTTTATAGTAACCAGGTTCTAGTGCACCTTAATAAAGTATAGAAATTTCATTACGTTTAAAATTGTGTAACATTATTAAAATACACCGCAGACGATTTTTCCCAAAGACTATAATGTAACGGAATAGTTTTGAGTGCCCCTGTAATTAAGCTATGAATGCTACACCTTCATTTTTAATATCAAACATACTTTGGCAAACCTCAATAACGTATATCAATTACATGTAATCCCGACTATATTTACACGAGTTAGAGCACGTAGAGAAACACGGCAGGCGACAGATACAAAATCTGAAGTCATAAATACTTTTCATCCATGTTGGAAAGTGTTAAAAAGGATTTACATGCCTTTAACTGTACTTTTTTTTCACTTATAGCATGGTTAAACATTAGTTTAAACATCCTAATCCATGCGATAGCAATAACATATTAAAAGCCCCCCAAAATATGCATATCTGGAGATCTATAAATCTACTGGAAAATAATTCATTATCGTGGCCACTGTTAATTGCATAAATTGCATCGATTTGGCGCGATAAAATATTTTTTGTGATAGACTTTTAATAGTACCTGCAACAAAATTAACGTAATTTACTAACTTCATTCATATTAAACGCAATGATAGGCTATGAATAACAGTCGCTAGGCAACGAAGAAAAGGAAAAAAAAAAAAGAAATACGTATCATGTAAAACAAGAAAATTAATTTAAAAATTCTTTATATTATTGGAATACATGTATAAATGTCCTCAAAACATTATACACGTAAATAAAAAAATCTGATAGATAAATTGATAAAATTTCGATATAATAGGAATAATTTAAAACCCTTATTTGGAATTTTAGTATCCATAATTTTACATTTAAATCCATTAATCAAACGTGCCATTTTCTTTCAACAAATGGAAATTTGAAAATCGTCTGACTTGCCGTAGAAAAGCATTATAAAGAAAAATAAAATCTTCCATATTTTCCGAACGAATGAACCAAATTTAACCAAAAACTATACAGCTACGTCCGGGTATCTCACGAATATGCCCAATTAATTTCAAGCTGATCGGGTGCTTTTTGCGGCAGTTATCGCGGAACAGACGGACAGACAGACAGACAAACGGAAATCAAAACTTTTCGTGTCTCCACAGTAAGCCTTCACTGACGTTTCGGCAACTAGTAAATCTGCAGATCAGGAGCCTCAACGTCAGCTCTACAATTCATTGTGTTTAGCATCCTTTGAGTAATATTAATCTTTCTACAAAAAACGAAATTTAAAGTTTTGAAATTACATAAACATTTATAAAACGAAAAAATATTTCGAAGGTTTCTGACATTAGAAGCGTTAAATTAAACCCCTTGTTATGTAATGGTATTCTGAAAATCTCATGAGCTACTTATTCTGGTAATTTTTAGATAATAAAGTAGATTTCTTCAGGGGGTTCAGGGGGGCAGAGCCCCCCTGAACCCCTTCGTAGTGTAATTTAATTTACATTTGTAATTATCAATTAATTGTGTTAATGTCCTTTAGTAAATTCTACCAATAGACGGAAACGTACATGAATTCTTTTCTACAGCCCTGTATATTACGTGAAGATTTTTACGCGTCGTCTATAACATTTAAATTTAATGCAGACAAAAAACCCTCTTAAAACTGCTCATATCACATTTCCGGGGATTAGTATGCATAGTGTGCACCATATATCCAGTTTCTGAGGAGTCCTGTATATGGTTCTATTTAAATTCTGCAAACATTTGTTAGTATACTAAATGTATTTGGGCTGGGAAATACATAACTCAAAAAAAAAAAAAAAAAAAAAAAAACACTGAAGCAATTCGCGCTTATTTTCATTTATACTTACGAATTCATTTGTGTATCCCTGTACATGGTCTATACAATATTTAAGCACTACTTATTAAGCACAAATTTACTTAACATTAAAACGCACACCATAATCGAAAATGCTCTTCAGCAATCATCCCTAATAGACCAGAACTGTATCCGAAATATTTTATGTGACCCTATAAATGAACGATAAATACGATACAAATCATATTCAAGCTTCTTGTAGTCAATCACAGTAATGTAATTTAATTTCTTAATGTTTGAATTAGTGCAACACAATTAACACACTGACGACAGGCAATTTAATTAAATCTGGGTTTAAAAACAGTAGAAGCTCCTCCCTCTTCTGAAAGTGTCTCGGAATTTGGTTTCTGAGATATGTTTTTCATGTTTATGCAGCAGTAAATATCTTTCAATGTACGGATGTAATATATAATGTCTTACAATCTATAAAAAATATGGACAACACAATATAAATGTCTTTGCTGTAAGGTAGAAGTCACTCCCTTAGCCAATGATGTATTCTGAATAAAAACGAGAATTTTCGTTTCCCGTCGCTAATGTGTTAAAATAAGCTGTGAAGTGTTTTTTCCCCCGTAGACCACATTTTAATCGACCACTTTTGTGTGACCCTGAAAAAAACATATGCTTTGCACCCCATATACTACAAAAATGTTTCAAAAATACATATCAATTTAATTATTTTGTAACAGAGTAACATCATTAAAAAACGCCACAAAAGGATTTTCTTCAAAGATTGTAATATTATGAATACATTTGAGTTACCTGTACGCATGCTGTAAGTGCTACACATAACATATTTTATAGTAACCAGGTTCTAGTGCACCTTAATAAAGTATATAAATTTCATTACGTTTAAAATTGTGTAACATTATTAAAATACACCGCAGACGATTTTTCCCAAAGACTATAATGTAACGGAATAGTTTTGAGTGCCCCTGTAATTAAGCTATGAATGCTACACTCTTCATTTTTAATACCAAACATACTTTGGCAAACCTCAATAACGTATATCAATTACATGTAATCCCGACTATATTTACGCGAGTTAGAGCACGTAGAGAAGCACGGCAGGCGACAGATAGAAAAACTGAAGTCATAAATACTTTTCATCCATGTAATGATCGTTTTCTCTTAAATATGACGTCATATTCACTTAATTAAGCATTTCGCCTGGTGTCTGAAACTTAGCATCAGTACACTTGCAGAAGGAAAAACAATATAGAAAATTTATGAGGTAAAATGCGTGTTTTCAAAAGCAGTACGTCATTTTCCGTTCAAAAAAATTATATCCTTAATGGGATTTTGCGCCACTAAACCCTATACAAGAATTTTTATCAACAATTTTAAATTTTTATCAGAAAATAGCATGAATAAAGATAAAAATACTTCATTATTTCTCTCTTGTCAGCAATAATGAAAGTTATCTAATTTTCACCATTTTGAAGAAATTTCATAAAATGCTTTTAAAATTAAAATATAAAAGTGGGGATATTTAAAAAAAAAATTGATAGTGCGATCACATCTACAAATGAAGAGCTTTCAGTTACAAAAAAAATATTAGTAAAATTGGTTCAGCAGAAAGATCAAGGCAGATGACTAAAGAACACACTTGTGTTTTAAATATATAGATTATATAAAATTAGGAAAAATTAAATTAAGTAAATTATGTTGTTTTGATAAAATTATAGTAGAATGTCCTAAAGAATAGCATTAAAATTTTATTATTCGAGAGAATTTTGGACAAAAACTTCAGGAACATGATATTATTTTAAACCACGAATTATTTGTTTGCTTGTCTAACTCGACGAAGCAAATCCATCCAGGCGAGAATCATCAATTTATGTAATATAAATCGCTATTATTTGCATGTCACACCTCTTCTATAAAGACACTCTAAATTGTTGTAAAACATTGCGTTTTATCAGTGTGTGATTTCAATTACATTATTTTCAAAAGTGAAGCATTTTCACCTGTAAAGAATTTCAAAGCAGCTGGGCTGTGAAAATGACGCACTTCTACAAATCATAATTCAGGTTTAAGAATTAAAATACACGCTTTTTTTTATAAAATGACGTCATTTGCATCCCCTAAAGCAATCCAATTTTATAATCCAGTAATTTTTAAATCGTCTTAAACTTCGTCTATAGAAAGTATGCATTTGACGTCATTATCACGGAATAACAGACAATATTCTTGATATAGCTCATATTTTAATTTCCACTTTTTTTTCAGGTTTTATGAAAAAATGGCAACAAAAAGATACAGTATCTCCTATTTTCGACTATTTTACGTTTATTTTCAATGACTTTCAATAGAAATGGGGTACTTTTGTTGCCACGATAAGAAAAATGGTATTAAAAACTACAAAAAAATTAATATCTCAAAAATAAATTGAGATACAGCTTTCAAACAAATTGCATTTAAAAGAGCATTTTTTTCCTTATACGACGGTGTAAAAATTTTAAATGTGCCATGTTTAGAAGTATAAAAATTTGCAGTAGAAAATTGCAAAAGCAAAATTTTATTTCAAATTTCAAAATGTTGCCATTCGCAAAATGACGTATGCGTTACGCACAGATATGTTTGTCCTTTATAATATAGATAGATAGGGAAATAATGAGTATGCCGGAAACTTAGAATAATTTAATTGAAATATTGCAAAGAAAAAATTTATATAACATATATGTGTCTTTTGTAATATATTCGAAATTAAGCTCTTACTTACATTTAAAACACACCTGTTTGTAAATGTGGGTGCAATTCAATAAGGCTCCTACAAGCACTTTATTTAATACGGCTATGTTTGACGAAAGTTTTTCGTGCTAAATTTTTACAATATTTGCACTCCGTGTAGATATCTGTAAAATTGATAAGAAAAATCTAAATGAACTTTTTCACTTGAAAATATTGGTGATAGCAAAAAAGAGACGAGTGGGGCACTTGAATTCAATAATTTCATAATTTTAGCAGCAGAAGTACTTTTTATCAGAAAGGGTTATAAGAAAAACGCTCTCAACTGTGTCGACCAGAACAACACGAACTTCCATATTTATTTAATTATTTTGTTTAGATATTTTGTTTCCAACTTTAAAAAAATGTTTATTTCTGTATATATATGTCTGTGTTATTGATTTTTGTTTAAATATCTCTAAGTATTTTTATTTAGAACATCCGAAAACTCCGAAAACACCGCTTATTACCTAAATGCTTCAGAAACAGAAGATTTATTTACATAATACCGGTAAAAAATAAAAGTAAGGTACTATATAATAAATAAATATATAAAATATTATGCCCAATTCTCTAATTTCCTCTAACGTCTCATGAAATCATGTTGTTTTCAAAGATAATGTGAGTAGTAATAATATAAAGATGACACCCCCGTTAGGAACGTAATTGACGGTAACTTCTCGTACCTTTGACGGCATGCTTAAGAGGTAGTAAATTGAGTTAAAATGTAATAAAAAATAATCATTTTTGTTTTATTGGCTTAAAAAGTTCTTTGAACCTTCCTCAATCCATTGGTATGCCCGTTTTTTTCTGACCATTAGACCATTAGATCGTAAAAATTTAAGGGAATACACCGCATCAGACGCCACGCCCATTCACATTGATTTGCGATAACATCTTATACTTATTTCTATTTTTAAATTCTACTCGCACCACTATATTTTTAAAATAAATTTTGTAGTATGAATATCTTGTCAAAGTACAAGTAAAAGCCTTTTTTATAAAAGAAAAGTGGTGCTAACCGAATAAAATTTGTGTAAGAGATACTGGTCCGGAAGTCACGTGGGTAATGACATAGAGCAGATAAGGGTTAAAACATTACCTCATTTATTATATGAACCCAAATTTTATCCAAGTGTTTATATTTACTTTAATCCATGTGTTTGTGATAAAATTGTGCAAGAAATTCACACAAGTTAGAAGTGTCTAAGCTTTTTGTCTCGCCTGAAAAATCGCACTCTTCAGGTAAAAATCCCATTATCTCATAACGTACTGGAGCGATTTTGATAATTTTTTTTTTTTGGTGGTAGAGCATAAGTATACGATCATATATGACAGACAGTTTTTAAAAACTTTAATTTTCTTCAGAAATATTTTTCTGAAGAACTGACATTCCTCTAAAATGAAAAGTTTTAGTACAAAAAAAATCTGTCCGCCATAATCCAGTGAATATGGATTTCAAATTTCACCAAAATAGGTCGGGTGGTTTCCGAGGAAATGACTCTTAAAGCTGGCGTATTTTCCGTAGGATTGCACCCAGTCTTGTCTTCCCTTAAGCAGTGGAACGACAGGGCTAGTACGGATGACTACTTTTTAACTGTAACTCGAACCACTTTCTTAAAACAGAAATGCTTAACACAGGCACATTGATAACATTTCCAAGCGAAATATACTTCAAAATTTATATTAGAAAATACTGCTGCGCACAGAGAATAAAAATAGTAGCCTGTGGCATCCCTGAACTACGAGTTAAGAGGAGAGGACAGATAGTGTAATTCCTACCACTTGCGGCTGAAAAATCTGATTTTAAAAAGCAATTGACTGAAAAAATTGCAACAAGTTTTAAAAAATATGGTGGCGTATATAATATAAAGATATAGTGTCGGTACCATGTCAAACTATCCAATGTGAAAACAGTACTTTTATTTAATTCAGATTTCTTGATTGGCACCACTTTTCTGAAATGGTAAAATTCCTCTTGTTTTCGCCTTAATTAATATATTATTAAATAAGGCGAATTTTACTATTTCAAAAAAGTTGTGTCGATCAAGAAATATGAATTAAAAAAAAGTAGCCCACCGTTTTCACATTGGATAGTTTGACATGGTACCGACGATATATTCTCTGAAAAAGATTACGAAGGTTTTATGAAAAAAAAATTGATAAGTGGAACTGAGGATTTAAGGCACATTTTAATGATGACGTTTGCTTGAGTAGTACTTTTCTACATTTGTTCGAAAAGAACAATAGAATGAAGAACTGTTGTTTTTGAAATAAACGTCCAATCTATGTTTGATATCGAAATGTAACTATAAGATTCAGAATCGGGTATTTTGGAAAACAAAACTTATTGTGCTCTGTGAACTATAAATTGCGTGTGGCATTCATGTTCTTGATAACATAAATCAAGGGTGGCCAACTGTGGCACGCTGGACATCGCTAACATTTTATAGTAACCATTGCCTTACCTAATAATCGAATCTCTGCGATTCAAGAAGTCGGCTATTATTTAAAAAAATTAGTGGTATCAGGCGTGCCATAGTTGGCCACCCCTGGCATAAATGATAGCATTTTGTTCAAACTCTCTACTATGACATCACATTATGGATTTAAACGAGTTGTTTGGGTTTTGTCTATTATAAGAATTTTACATAATCCTTTGAACACAACAGAGGTGAAATTTGTTTCTTGGTCGGAACGAATCTAAGGTGTCCAAAATCACGCCACTCATTGTTGCATTAACACCCCTACTGTTGTGTTAGTCTCTTGATTGACTTTATGTATTTCATTTATGTTTAGTGATTTATATTTATGTGTAAATTTTCCTGTTGGAGCCTGTTCAATAATTGCACTGTCTAGGTCCTGTTGTCATTAGGAGGGGCAATATAACAAATATTTCCCTTAATTTGCTTATGTAGAAGAGGCTCAAGCTATTTAAATTTTTCCTTAAATTTTTGGAAAGCAAATTTTTATTGGTTGTTTTGATATGTCAGTCATTGATCTGTCGTTTTAACCGCATAGGTGGACATTATCCTTTGACTGGCGTTATACGATTTAGAACGCTGACGCTAGTACGGGAGATTTTTCTATTGAAGTGATAAGAGTAGGAAATTCTCGTAATTTCGAAATTGGGTATAAATATACTGTTACGTGTAGATAGTGCATTGTTGAATAACTCGTGAATGACTGTTCAGCTGATTTACTGTAAAAGTAAAAATTTTCAGATCTCACAATTTGACTTAATTTTATGTTACTGCTAGATATTTATTTTTTTAATGAGTTGCTTTAGACAATCTGATTTTCGCATGTTAGTGATTGAGCAGATAGCTGTTTTGGAATAGTATTCTGATATTTTCTGACATTCTTGCGATCTGTTTGTAATTCCCTAGCTGGAGGTTTAACCCCTGAATCTGTTTATGGTGATTTATATCTGTGAAAACAGGAATGTTTGGAATATTCGAAAAATATGGCTTTCAAAGAAATTTTTATCTTTGACTATTTATCTACACGAACCCGAATTACAATGCAAGAGGTATATATTCAGTGTTATAGAAATGGAACATTTTGTCAATGAATTAGATATTGTGTAAATGAATATCTGCCTTTTCCAGCCAACTCAAACATAAATCTCATAACAATTTAAAAGAAAAAGGACATTTTTTCAACCAATAACTTACAACTTCATTTTGACACTTTCTGGTCCTGATATAACGGGCATTTTTTGTAGTTTCTCTGTTTTGCATATGAAACTATTGACATTATTTGAACAACAACTGTAGCATATTATAAAAATGTTGTCCTTTTCAAAATACATATAATATTACTCGCACAAATACAGAGAGCGTTGTTTCCTTTTCTTAATTTTATATATCCCAATCCTCTAACATGAATCTTCATGGTAAATATTTAGTAGAATAGAAATTCACTATGAAAGTATTTTTTGAAACAATGATACAAATTAATAATAAATAAAAGCCTTCACCGCGAATTTCAAGTAACCAGCAAAAAAGGACCAACTGGATGACCCGTGGATAAGCCGTACGGGGGCATTTATATTTATATCAAGAAAGTATCTGCCTTTTATCTTAAATTTAACCCTTTACGACCTGAAGAGTTTTGGTAGAAATTAAAAGTCTTGGTTTTCAACCCAAGTTAATAGGATCATATTTGATTGCAAAAAAAAAAAAAAAAAAAAAATATTGTAAAAAAATTCCGATGTCAGGTTACGTCAAGAGAGGATCCATAGTGGTGGGGGCTCGTTTTTAAACCACAGAAAAGAGGAAATTGCTTTTCTTTTTCCTTATGATCACCTATACAATTGTGTAGGTCAGATCTTAACCCTCCGGGACGAGCGTCTTTTACAGAATTTTTAATCTTTTATCACCGGTTTCTCAAAACAGAAATTTTTGCGTAATTGAATCCGGAAAAGGCTGGGATTGAATAAGGCAAAATTTGCACCAAAAATTTACTGCTAAATCACGGATTCTGAGTAACTTATAGGGCCGTATACCGGTCGATCGTCCTCAAGGGTTTAAATGGATAACTAGACAGATTCTAGATGTAAATTGTATATTTTTATTCAGTAATTAGAGGATTGCGTGTTTCGATGCTCGCCAGGTTGCCCAGATTTACGTTAGATAACCGACATATTAAGCGTTTGATTACATACCTGGTTTGGCGCCATTTTTTAGGTAGTTTTCATTACAAAAAGCTACCTATTGCAGCCGTTCGGAGGAAAGCGATTTAAAAAAAAAAATTTGGTATACTTTCATCGAACATGACCTCCAGACACCGAAACCACCCTCTGTTCAAAAGTGGATATATATATATATATATATATATATATACATATATATATATGTGTGTGTGTGTGTGTGATCTTTGTCATACTGTAACACTCGTATTTATGAACCGATTTGGATAAAATTTCGTGTGTATATAGTACATACCAATGTCTGGGCCGAGTTTGTTAGCCAGCTTCAACCGCCATCTTGTTTCAAAATGGCGGCCATTAAAAATTTTTTTTAATTTAAAATTTAAAATGGGGCACAAAAAAATTAGAAATTAAAAAATGTTTTTTTCTGATGTGTTTGCGCTTGATACAAAGATTTCGGAGCATTTTTTGTTTCGTCTGTATCTTAAAAAATGGCTGAGTTATAGCACTTTGAATTTCTAGCATG
The DNA here is from genome assembly GCA_963932465.1 of Maratus speciosus. NCBI lineage: Eukaryota > Metazoa > Arthropoda > Arachnida > Araneae > Salticidae > Maratus > Maratus speciosus. The sequence continues at coordinate 145,231 of CAWVRF010001236.1, read as the reverse complement.
ACTGACATTTTGAAATCTGATTTTTGTCACGCGATAATACGCGTATTTATGAACCGATTTGGATGTGACAAGGCATTTGTATAGCACATAGCCATGTCTCGACAGAGTTCGTGGGCAAACTTCATCCGCCATCTTGTTTCAAAATGGCGGCCATTTAAAAATTTTTAAAGAATTTAAAATTTAAAATGAGGTACTAAAAAATTAGGAATTGGTAAAGATTTTTTCTTTATGTGTTTGAACTTGATACAAAGATCCCGCAGCATTTTTTTTGTCTATATCTTAAAAATGGCTGAGTTATAGCACTTTGAATTTCTAGCATGGCTGACATTTTGAAACGATCTGACTTTTGTCACGCGATAATACGTGTATTTATGAACCGATTTCGATGTGACAAGGCATGTGCATAGTATACAGCAATGTCTCGATCGTGTTCGGGGCCAGTTTCATAAGCCATCTTGTTTCAAAATGGCGGCGATTTAAAAATAAAAAAAAATTAAAATGAGGTATAAAAAACTAGAAATTGAAAAAGATTTTTTCCTTATGTGATTGAGCTTGATACAAAGATTCCGGAGGATTTTTTGTTTCGTTTATATTTTAAAAAACGGTTGTGTATAGCACTTTGAAATTCTTGTGTGGCTGACATTTTAAAACGATCTGAATTTTGTCACGCGATTACACGCGTATTTATGAACGGATTTGGATATAACTTGTTGTGTACATAGTGCATACCAATGTCTCGACCGAGTACGTTGGCCAACTTCATCCGCCTTCTTGTTTAAAAATGGCGGCAATTTAATTTTTTTTTTCAATTTTAATTTAAAATAAGGTACATAAAAATTAGAAATTGAAAAAGATTTTTTTCTTATGTGTTTGACCTTGATACAAATATTTCGGAGCATTTTTCGTTTCGTCTATGTCTTAAAAAATGACTGAGTTATAGCACTTTGAATTTCTAGCATGGCTGCCATTTTGAAACGATCTGATTTTTGTCACGCGATAACACGCGTATTTATGAACCGACAAGGTTGTGACAAGTCATGTGCATAGTACATAGCAATCTCTCGGCCGAGTACGTTTGCCAGCTTCATCCGCCATCTTGTTTCAAAATGGCGGCCATTTAAAAATGTAAAAAAAATTGTATTTAAAATGAGGTACAAAAAATTAGAAATTGATTTTTTTTCCTTATGTCTTTGAGCTTGATACAAAGATTCCGGAGCATTTTTTGTTTTGTCTTTATCTTAAAAAATGGCTGAGATATAACAGTTTGAATTTATAATGTGGGTGACATTTTGAAAAATCTGATTTTTTGCCTGCAACAGCACTCCTATTTATCAACCGACTTAGATGTCAGTGAGCGTGTGCACAGGAATTACTAAAATCTCGACCAAGTTCATTGGTTTGCTTTGTTGCACCCATTATGTTGCTTTAAAATGGCGGGCACTTCAAGATATCGCCGAATTTGGCGACCAAATATAAATCACTTTAAATAAAACCAGCTTTAATAAGGCGACTAATTTCGCGAAATTCTCATTCATATTCAGTATTGACAAAAATTAGTATTTAATCTTCTATAATCGGGTTCCATTAATTTGAGCTCCGTGTGTTTGAATAATTTAAGCTGGCTTTTAAAAATTAAGGAATATGAAAGCTACTTCTTCCTACCGGCACTGGCCGGAAGGACTTTTTTTATATTCATTCGTACCAGAATCTACACTTTTTTTTTCTCCCCTAGGTTACATTAATAAAATAATCTTAGTATGAGTATATGGCAGTAATTATTTCAAAAAAATGTACGAATAGAATAAAAAAAAAAGTCCACCTGGACATATGTGTCCTGACCCAGAGGTAATACGCGACCCTTTTACTATCATAAATTATCTTCTAACTTGTTCGCTTCATAGTTTTCATGAAAATAAATACACTTCGTTTTAATGAACTGTAATTTAATTTTGCATAGCAGAATTTCTAAACATGTACTTTTGTTTAATAAAATCTACCCTATATATATAAAATCCTAATGAAACGAATTTATGAAACGAATTTATGAAACGGATATATGAAACGGCTGAAATGCAACGAATTTATGAAACGACTGATTAAACAACTGATTATGTTTCACGGCGATTTCTCCTAAAATATTGAATACTTTGCGATGAAATGAACACCAAAAATCCGTATTGATCTGCAGATCTCAAAACGGGTATTATAATTTTTAAATTCGAATTAGTTTTCGGAATATTATTTTTTATTTCTAATTTTAAATACATTTTTCTAATGACGGTAACTCAAATTTTAAACAGAACAGATATATTTTTTTTCATATTTAGGAAAAGGTTACTATTTTAAACTAATTTGGCGACCAGTTTGACCTCCCTTAAATATATACTAAGAAAAGTATCATGCTACTTTTATTTATAATTCAATTTATTTGAACAATCTTTCGCCAAATCGAAAGTTTCTGACTGTGGTCAAAATGGCATTATTTTGATTGACATGTTAACCCGGCTATTGCTGTTTATTTAACAATAAATGTTTATCTACTTTTGTTTCTTTTTTAAAATTATATAAATTATTTTGTTCTCTAATTATTAATTATTTTTTTGTTATTTCCTTTTGAAAATATTAGAAAATTATTAAAAAACACGGTACTACTTAGTTATTCTGTCGACCAATTTCGCCAAATTATATAAATCGCCAAATTACACAAATTGACGTAATTGTTATTTTAAATAACGAAAGAACAAATAAATTAGTATAACATTAATAAATATACAAATAAAATGTCGAAATAAAAATCACTTGATGAAGTAAACATGTGTAACTTACTTAAAGTCAAGTGAATGTGACATTTACGATCAACCATTATTGACATTTAATCTAATAATTTGGCGAAAGATTTTTGGTCAACGGGATAACTAAGTAATACCAAAAATGCATATGTAACTTGTATTCGAAAACGAGGTTTTCGCCAAATTTTCGAAAAGAAAAACACGCCAAACCTGCGGTGCATATATGACATCTGGCAAAATGTTAAATATATGTGTAAGGTATATCTCTCTACGTAATATATATAAAACTATCTGTATAAACAGTGTATTTTTTTAACATGTGACATATACAGGGGGTCCGAAAAGTCTGGAAACGGTCGAATAACTCGAGAAATACACAACAGATTGAAAAACGAAAATATACGTGTTAAATATTTTTTAAAAAAGCTACTCAGTGATACCAAATTTGAACACCGCAACCAACCCCTCGGGGGTCAGAGGGGATCCAACTTTGAAATTTTGAATGATAATCCCCATTTTTTATTGCAGATTCGGATTCTACGGACAAAAATATGTAACTTTTGTATTTAAAATTTTTTTTCTAATCTGATTGGCCAAAACTTTTAACGTCAAAGTTGCCGTCTTTTGCGGAAATAGCGTTTCTCAAAAACCATCAGTGGCGGTTGTTTTCATGGCGCTTTATATGCTTTTTCCATAAAAATTAATAGAAATATATTAAATTAGTTTTCTATTTGCATGTTTTTTTTATTAAGTCGATCATTTTTAAATTATAAACTGCGTATTTTGGTATTTTAACGAGTAAATAAGCGCCTCCCCTCCCGTACAGAAAAATGATAGTATTCATTATTTGGGGGCGGAGTGTGTTGATATTCTGTGTTTCGATGTCTTCTGCTGTCAAAAAAAAAAAATCACGTAATTCGGGGCCGGATGGGAGTGTATAAGGTTTTTTTTTTTTTTTTTTTTTTTAATTATTACTTAAGAATAACATAAAGGAGCAAAAAAAAAAAAAAAAACAAACAAACATATAAAATCTTTTTGTGCTGGCTGATCAAAGGATGGGAAGTAGCGTAAATTTCAGGTGGAAGATGGTGGGATTATAGGTTTTGAGGATTGATTAGTTACTGCAACACTGACTAGCAAGTAGGGCAGAAAACATTAAAAAATTCTAATAAATGTAATACTTTTTTGTAAATTAATATTTTTTCCATTTTAAATTTTTTTTCCTAATTTTAAATTTATTGTTGTGTTGTTCGGGAAGTCGTGTCCGTTTAGAAAAATCAATTTGTACCGGAAAATCATGCCCGGTAATTATTAGACATTAGATATAGGAATCAATGTCTAATTATTAAGTGATAGAATTTTTCGGTACGAATTTATTTTTCCAAACGGACACGACTTTCCGAACGACCCAATAATTTTAAACAATTGAAATTTTTTAATCTTCTAAACTTTTGAATTTAAAATATAATTTAACTCTTTTAAGCACTGTTGATTATTTCCTGGGGGAGAAGACGTTTTAATTTTCATGGGGGGATAATGTAGAAAAGTGTTTAATTATTTACTAATTATTACAATAATATAACAAATGTGAAAAAATATATGAACAAAAACGTTATTTGCAGAACAAATTAAAAACAAATCAGTTTTTTCCTACATTTTTTAAGCCCAAGAAGGGACTTTTATTCATATATTTCATTCAGTTACTTCGATGTTTAATGTTACAGTTTTGTAACAAATAAGTTAGAGCTTTTGCGGACAGTGTCCTTAAAAAAGGACTCATAATTTTTATTTTACTGGCCCCCGAATATTTAATTAAAATTTTCCATTTATAACGTAGTTGAAAATAAGAAAGTTTGTATTTTCCAATAAACTCGTTTATAAATTCTCATGTCAGTCTATCATTTCATCAGTTTATAAACAGAATTACTCCGCGCCGGTAAGTGTTAAAGCAATAAACATAAAAAAAATAAAAACAAAATTTAAACAATATGATAATTTAAATACCCTAAAAATCCCTAAAATTTTCCTTAAAATTAAATCGAAATAAATCTTAGACTTTTAAAATTTTTTTTTGTATTTTACATGTGCCTTATCATTTTGTACAAGCTCATCATAGGCATAATACAAAATCTGCAATAAAAATATTTGCAACTTAAAAAGGAAAAAAGTTTAAAATTTATTTAGATTTCTTTTTAACGGAACCTAAGTTTTTAAAGGGTTTTATGTATCATATTGTTTGATTTTTTGTAATTGTTCAATTGGTTTAACTTATTTTTTTATAAAAATTTAAGAACGTAGAACTAACTGAATGAAATATATTAATAAATGCCTCTTCTATAGAGCTTAAAAAATGAAGAAAATAAACTTATCTGTTTTTAATTTGTTCTGCTAATTATGTTTTACATTCTATTTTTTGTCACATAAGTTATTTTATTGTAATAATAAACAAACAATTTTCTACATTATCCTTCTGTTATGAAAATTAACATGTCGTCTATCCCAGCAAATAATCATTACACTTTAACCCTTTCTAAAACGCATCGCGTACACAAACTTTATTTGGAATACACTGTGTTTTTTCAACTGTCCCCTTTACTTGTGAAATACCAAAAAATCCTTTAATTAAAAATTTAAATAATGTTATTCATTTATTAATGGTGCCCAAAACAAATTACACATTCACCTTTTGACGATGAATATATGTGCCTCACAAATCCCGACAGATTTAAAGAGTTAAATTATTTTTTAAATTAAAAATTTTCAAACATCAAAGTTTTTCTATTGTTTAAATTTATGAAAAAAATGTTAAATTGAAAAAAATATATTAATTTACAAAAAATTATTACACTTATTAGAATTACGGAAAATATTTTTGCCCTACTTTTTTTTTTCTTGTTGCAGTAACTAATCAATGCTCTAAATCTCCAGTCCGACCACCACTTGAATTTTACACAACTTCCCCATTCTTTGCACAACCCGCACACAAAAAATTATATGTACTTTTTTTTATTTTGTCCCATATGTTACTCTATAAAAATAGTTAAAGAAATCCCATACACCCACCTCCTAACAAAGATTTAGAGCATAGAAGAAGAAAAAAAACAGCAGAAGCCATCGAAATGCCTAATATACACGCCTACCTCTACCAAATAACGAAGATTATCTTTTTTTCTGTTCGGAAGATAAGGGGTATGTTTACACATCAAAATATAAAAAAAAACCCGCAGGTTAATTGATTAGAATGGACTGAATGGATAAAATAAAAACACAATAATAGAAATCTAATTCAATATATTTCTGTTAATTTGCATGGCGAAAGCATATAAAGCACTCGAAACAACTTCCATTGATAGTTTTCGACAAACACAATTCTAGCTAAGGCGACCCACTTTGGCAACAAAAGCTTTGGCCCATCACATTTCGTGATTACAAAATATGGTTGAGAAAACAAAATATGTATCTGACACATTTTGCGGGATTACACTGTCATCTACAAAGATTCGAAAAAAAAAAAGGTTAAAAGCAAAAGTTGCGCATTTTCCCCGCAGAATCCGAAATCTGAAATAAAAAATGGGGATTATCATTTACAATTTCAAAGTTGGAACGCCTCTGACCCCCAGGTGGTCGGGGTGGTGCGTCAACTTTGGTATCACGGAATAGCTTTAAAAAAATATATATTTAACATGTATTTTTTTGTTTTTCAATCTTGTATGGATTTTTTGAGTTATTCGACCGTTTCCAAATTTTTCGGACACCCTGTATTTTGTCACATTTGATATGTTATTGTAATAATTTATAAATAATTAAACAATTTTCTACATCATCCTTCCGCTATGAAAATTGAGGCGTCGTCTTCCCCAGAAATAATCAAGAGAGGTTAAAGAGTTTAATTATTTTTTTAATGAAAAAGTTTAAAAGATCAAAATTTTTCAATTGTTTAAAATTATTAATTTTAAAATTATGAAAAAAATGTTAAATTGAAAAATATTTTAAATTGCAATAAATTATTACGTTTATAAGAATTATTGAAGAAGTGCATAGCTGCCAACTTGTACGGATTTTTCATACCACTAAAATTTAATAGTAAATTTTAGCTAATTGAATCACCAAAAATCAAGAATTTTTAACGTTGAAATAAGTAAAAAATGTCTATTAAATTTTAGTGGTAAGAAAAATCCGTACAAGTTGGCAGCTATGGAAGTGTCTGCCCGACTTGATATATTGGAGTTACAGTAACTAATCAATCATCAAAATATATAACTCCACCCCCACAGAAATTTACTTTACTTCCCCATCCTTTCCTCAGACATTATAAAAAAAATTTATATCTTTCTTTTTAAATATTTTGTCCTATATTTTGTTCTATAGTAATAATTTTTAAAAACTGTGCATCAGCATCAGCCTCCGGAATTAAATGATATTTAAAAAAAAAAAAAAAAAAACAGCAGAAGCCATCAAAATGTAGAATATCTGCACACCCCGCCCCCAAATAATGAACATTATCCTTTTTCTGTCCGGGAGGGAAGGTTTATATTTACACGTTAAAAAAATCAAAATACGCCGGTTATTATTTTGAAACGATTGACTGGATAAAAAAATATGCAACTACAGTACTAATTTAATATATGGCTATTAATTTTTATGGAAAAAGCATATAAAGCGTCATCGAAACAACCACCACTGATGGTTTTCGAGAAACACTATTCTCGCAAAAGACAGCTACTTTCACGATGAAAGTTCTGTCCAATCAGATTTCGAGAGGTCAGAACCTGGTTGGGAAAACCAAAATATGTATCTGTTTTATCTGCTCGATTACACTGTGATCAACGAGGATTAGAAAAAAATGTTAAATACAAAAGTTACGTATTTTTGTTCGTAGAATCCGAATCTGCAATACAAAATGGGGGTTATCATTCAAGATTTTAAAGTTGAACCCCCTCTGACCCCCGGGGTGTCGGTTGCGAGAGTCAAATTTGGAATCACTGAGTAGCTTTTTAAAAAATATTTAACACGTATATTTTCGTTTCTCAATCTGCTTTGTATTTCTCGAGTTATTCGACCGTTTCCAGACTTTTCGGACACCCTGTATAACATTTATTAAATATATATATATATGTTTACAAATATTTAAAGACCATGTTTTTCCGCCATCCTGAAAAATTTTATAAGATGCTAAAATGGCTTTTTGTAACCATTTTGGATTCCTTCGCCAATCACGCCAACCAGCACACAAATGTGGAATTCTTCCCATTATACAATTGAAATTAAAACAAATGTTATATATTTTCCCGAAAAATATAGGCTAAATGCAAAAAATTACTCAAAAAACATATGAATAAAGTCCATTCCAAAAAAAGCAACCCCAAATGCTGAAGATCGTAACTACGTCGATTCATTTAATGCGAAAAAATCTCTAAAAAAAAAAAAACCCAGCACACAATATGGAACTCTTCCCTGTATAATAAATATATTAAACACATAAAATGATATATAAATACATAATATTTATTTATGGGTCTATATATATTATGTATGTATAAGGTATATCTCTATACGTAATATATATAAAACTATCTGTATAAACATCGTATATATTTTTTAACAGGTGACATATATAACATTTATTAAATATATATATACATGTTTACAAATATTTAAAGACCATGTTTTTCAGCCATCCTGAAAAATTTTATAAGATGCTAAAATGGCTTTTTGGCGCCATTTTGGATTCCTTCGCCAATCGCGTTAACCAACACACAATATGGAACTCTTCCAATAATGTAACAAACCATGACATTTAATTTCAACTTCAAATTAATGTTTTAATTTACCACTCGAAAAATAAATGCTAACTGGCAATTTGAAAAAAAGCTATTGGCGAGATTTGCACCCGGCTAGCGTAACATTACCAAGAATTTTTTGCGACCATGACAACTTTTATATAGTTTTATTCGAAAAAAAAATATTGATTTTTTAATCAAAATGGAAAACTTTCGGCACAGATCTTATATACGACCCCATATTGGCGCTATTTTTTTTTTCTGACGCCATTGTCATATACGCAACGGGTACTTAACTGGCGCCAAGGTATCGTTATTTTGTTTGATATGGTAAGCCGGATGATGTAGTTTATGCTGTTGATGCGTTCCTCATATTGGCGGGAGACAAAGACTCTGTATACTTAATTCATTTTATTTTAGCTACTTTTCAAATGTTTAACTGATCCTCTTTAATCAAAAACGAAAATAACCATTGGATGTCTTACCAGCAACTGATTCGCCCTTACATTTTTGCAATCAAGGGGAATTGAATGGAAACCCATTTACAGGGAGATCTGCACAGCTTTTTTCAGTATAATTCAATCTTAACTTATATATTTAAAACCCATCAGATTAGCGCTTTTTTTTATTCTGCCGTGTCTGAACGGGGGTTGACGGGCGTAGCTTGCAGGGGGCAGAGCCACCTAGTATTAAAAAAAAGTAATTAAATTAATAAGCGCTTTAGCGTAACTAAATATAAAAGTTTTGAATTATTCCTACAACATAGCTGACAACGTCAAAGGTTTTTTTTTCTATTTCTAAAAACTTATCTTCGCTTTACTAAATGAGAGACTTAAGCTATTAAAGCTGTTTTAGCTATTAAATAGTAAGAAAATTATAATTTGGAAACAGGGTTGACTAAAAATCGTAGTAAGCCTCATCTATTTTTTTTTTAGAATAATTGTATAACTAGCAGGGATGACCGAGCTAAGCTCGGTCAAGATTAGCCCTGCCCTCAATTCGATATTTTATTCTCACCGTATCATTCTTGCTGTTTAGATACAATTAGCATGATCCTGAGGCATAGTGACCCAAAATGACTTACTAACCGATTTTTTCCGAACATGCGACATAACCAATACTCTTTTCGAACCCGAAATACAAAATTAAGTCAAAATCGTTAAAGTCGTTTTATAGGTAGAATTAGCTTGACCCACGGTAACCCAAAAGTGACCCACTAATCTAAATTTATCGAACATGTAACCTATCTCAATCGTCTCCTCGTGCTTTGAAATGATGTAATAAAATATTTTGTCAAAATCGTTAGTGCCGTTATAAGATGCAATTAGCTTGACCCACAGTGAACCAAAAAATGACTCACTAATCGAGTTTTCTCTAACATGCGACTTAGCCCATTTGTCTTCTCGTAATCCAAAACAGTACATTATAAAATTTAGCCAAAATCGTTAGAGCCGTTTTAGATCAAATTAGCTTGACCCAAAATTAGCTTGACCCAAAATTGACCCACTAATCGAATTTTCCCGAACATGCGACTTAACTCAATGGTCTTCTCATGCCCAGAAACGGTATAATACAAAATTTTGTCAAAATCGTTTGATTCGTTTTTTAGATACAATTATCTTGAGCCATAGTGATCCAAAAGTGGCCCACTAATCAAATTTTCTCTAACATGTGATTTATTCCAAAGGTCATCTCTTACCCAGAAGCGATATATTGCAACATTTTCTCAAAATGTTTTGAGTCAATTAGCTTGAGACCTGACCCATTGTGACCCAAAATGACCCACTAATCGAAGTTTCTTGAACATGCGACCTAGCCCAATGATATTCTCGTGAGTGAAAACGATAGAAAGCAAAATTTCGTCAAAATCGTTAGCGCTGTTTTCTAGCTAAACTTAGCTTGACCCACAGTAACCCAAAAATGACCCACTAATCGAATTTTCTCTAACATGTGACTTAGTCCATTGGTCTTCTCGTAATCCAAAACAGTAGATTACAAAATTTAGCCAAAATCGTTAGAGCCGTTTTGTATATAAATTACCTTGGCCCGAAGTGACCGAAAAATGACCCACTAATCGAAATTTCTCTAACATGTGACCAAGCTCAATAATTTTCTCGTGCCCAAAAACTGTTGGATTTCAAATTTAGCCAAAATCGATTGAGCCCTTTTTTATATATAATTAGCTTCACCCTGACCCATTATTGCCCAAAGTGACCCACTAATAGAATTTTCTTGAACACATGACCTAGCCCAATGGTCTTCTCGTGCTCGAAAATGCTAAAATACAAAATTTAGACAAAATCGTTAGAGCCTTTTTTGAGTTAAAATTTACATACACACACACACACTCAATTTTTGCTCGTATTATAATATAAGATAAAGATAATATGTGAAAAATGCATACATTTTACCAAAAATTTTGAATATAATATTTGCTTTGCTTAATTGTAGAAGAAAATATAAAGATATATTTCACATCTGTACATGAAAATTTGGATAAATATTTTTAATTTGAATGACTGGAGCCATAATCCTTGGAAATTACAAGTACTCTTTCCATCATGCATGTAGAATGTTTTAGTCAAAAGATTATTGCTATTTCTTAAATTACATTCTTATTGAAGGATAATTCTCCTTAAAAACCAAATAAACCCTCAAGTGTGTCGACTAAAACAACAGTAACTGTGATGATCATTTAACTATCTTCAACAACTTTGTTGAAATGCATATTAAAACTTTAACTATATTTATCTGATGTAAATGTTAATGATTTTTAATGGAATATTTATTATAATTAGAATTTAGATTTTATGAAAAAATCTCTTCTCTTTTTTCCTATAGGGGAGACTAGGGAGAGTTGACCCACTGTTTACAAAATGATTTTTTATTTTTTAAATATTGAACGTAGAATAAAGTTTTATATATCATTTTATTCGTTATACAATCAGTTATAAAAAAAAATTGCTACACAAATGTAATATATAAGAAATGATTGATTTTAATCATGAGAAAATAATGGGTCAAAGCTCCCCACATACGGGAGGCTTGACCCACTATAAGGGAGGGTTGACCCACTTTGTTTTATATTGAAATATTTGTGAAGAGATATAAAATCAGATTAAAAAGGGTAAAATAACTTTATGCTACCATGATTTAATTATTATAAAAAAAATATTTTTGAAAATATGAGGCTTCAACGAACGTGTTTAGGTGCAATCGCATGTAAGAATGGGGAAATTTTGTTTTATGCAGGATTTAGTCTGAGCAGAAATAATTCTAAAAACATAGAAAATGAAATTTTAATATTTAACACATTATTCCGTTAGAGACAGGTTCCGTTTTCATAGGATTTCATATATTATTAAGTCCGGTAGAAGCAACTGTCGCGCTTTTTATTTGTCTCCTTGCCCTACTTTTTGTGACATGCGATATCTGACAACTCTAGTTGTCACATAGTTTGGCCTCATCTCACTTTATACATTTTGTTGAAATTTGTCTACATACCTTCCAATAGTTTTTCAATTCTTGCTATGTTCTTTTGCAGCCGCATGAGTACTTAACTTAACATTAACATCTTTTAACCCTTTTAGAGGCAAAGTACTTTCAGTACTAAAATGTTGAAATAAATGACTGGCACTGGAATATCCGAACATGTTTATTTGCAAATAAGAAACAGGCTATATTTCACATACATATTAAATTGAAAAGATTTTAGCAAAATTCTGATGCCATTGTGGAATTTGGGAATTAAAATAAAGAGGTTTCATAAACATACCACTGCCCCTGAAACGGTTAAGACTGCTGCTTTCGTACTTTCTAGTATTTTCCGCTTTTTTATTTACCTATTGTAAGTAATAATTAAATGGAGAAAAAGGTTCCTATCAACTTTCCCATTTATATTTCATTAATTTTTTTCGTGCGGTACAAATAGCAATTTTTTACATCTTTCTTTAATCAGTTTTAAACATTTTTTTTTCCCATCAAGCTATTTTACTGTAGCTTTGCAGAATAAATTTACATTCATTTTCATATATAACCATTAATCTTTCATTATGCACAGTGTATAATAAAAAGATTTCCAAAACCCCTTAATTAACACATAGCCGATGGGCAATTTTTATCAAATCTGAATTTTAAAACAGTAGAAGCTCCTCCCTGTTCTGAAAGTCTTCTGTAAATTGGTGTTCTAGATAAGTTTCCCAAGTTTATGCATCGGTAAATATCTTTCAACGAACGATCTTAATAAAAAATCTCTTACAATCTAAAAAAATATAGACAACATGATATAAATTCATTTTCTGTAAGATAGAAGCCACGCCCTTAGTCAATGATGTTTTTTGACTGAAAACGAGAATTCTCGTTTCCCGCAGTCAATATGTTAAAGAAGCCTTGAACATATGGTCAACCCTCCCTCACATTGACTGGGTCAAGCCTCCTCACATAGCCTTTTTCTAAAGAATAGCACATTGTTATGTTAAGCCTAATTTACTGTATAATCTTTATGCCTGGAATGAAAGCTCGATATTTCTGCATTACTTAAAACCTACTTACTTAAATTCCTGTAATATATTTTATGTGAAAAAAGTTTACAAAATATTTCTAAAAAGCACAACTTTTAGGTTGAAAACGCCTCACAATTGATTTTTTTCGACACCTATCTCCATTGTCTGTATGAAACAGAGACTGTTGTTTGAGCATTCCGGTATCTTTGGTTGACACCTATTGATGAAACTCTGAAATTCTTTTAAATATGAAAACTGATGGGTGGGCGAAGCCTCCCGTATGGTCAACCCTCCCTAGTCTCCCCTATTTATTTTTCATTTTTCAGAAACACTTTCTAAAAAAAAAAATATTTAACTGACACCGGACAAATATAAGACAAACTTCTGTACAAAAAAAAAAAAAAAAAAATATTTCAAAGTGTATTAGCACAATACTATATCCTCAGAAGTATCATGAGATAACGTTGTCTTTAACCTTCCGTCTACCAGACGGGTCCATTGGACCCGACATGTACATTCAAAATATTTATTCAAACCAGAAATTTCTTCAAAACAAACTAAATGTATAAATAAGACAATAATAAGTTAAATAAACAAATTAAATAGTTTTAAGTAAAAATTCTGGTGTAGAATGTTTTTATAAAACTTGAGTAAAATTTCCGGTAGTTCTAGGGTTAATGACGATGTTTGATGAATAATTATCGGTTGTCAGCCTAAGAATGAGTTCAACAGTTACTTCTGTTCTTTTAGATTTCACTTAGTGCCAAATTGTTAACTTACGCTTGTAATTGGAGTTTATTTTGTGTTCCACTCATTTAAATGTTTTTTTCTTTTTTCTTCATAAAGCAAATTTATTTCACAACAATTGTTCTCAACATTTGTCACTAAAAATATTTCGATACCTCATACTATTAACCATAGATGCCAACATATCTTAATTATGATCCAGAAAGAACATGTTTTCAACCGGAAAGTTCATTTAAACTAAAATGTACCTTAATGAATTAGGACACATTTCCTTATATATAGTATATACCAGTTAAAATCATTTTTGTATTGGATCCAGATTAATTAACTGTTGTTAGCATTTATGTATTAACCCAGGGTTCGCACAGTTTTACCACTAACATTTAACAGTATTTTGAAAGTATTTTACTGCAAGAAAAAATTGCAAAATCTGTGAATAAAAGCGAGGATTGCGACTTTTGTGTTGTAAAATTTAAATTAAATTTTCTTATCATTAATAGTGGTGTCAGAGTCCTTGGAAATTCCAAGGAGTGTGCGAACCTTGATTAACCACTTAATTCTCGCGCCCGTGACTTTCAGGAATAATTAACTGATGTTAGCATTTATGTATTAACCACTTTTTTCTCGCGCCCGTGACTTTCACGGCTAGAGTAGGCTACTTTTTTTTTAATTCAAATTTTTTTATTTCAACCATTTGTTTCTAAATAGAGTGATTGGCTTTATTCTTACAATTTTTTGTAATCTACCATTAATCCATTAACCGCCAAAACTAAAAGGGTGAAATTTTGAACTTTTTAGCTGAACGTTGTTTGACACCACAAACTCTGAAAGATAATTTTCGCTTTATATAATCTTAAAATTGTATGTCTTTAAGTAAGGACAATTTTTTAATTCAAAAATAGTGACGGATATGTAAATAACTTAAATATGTGCATTTATTTTGACCGTGGCGTGAACGCAAATCTAGCGAGTAATGAGTTAAATAAGGATGAATATTTCTAATTCAAATAAGTTCTGGTAATCAAAAGATCTGAATTAAAAAAAAGTATCCTGCACTTATCGTTCGGTACGCTTAACCCTAGAACTACCGGAAATTTTACTCAAGTTTTATAAAAACATTCTACACCAGAATTTTTACTTAAAACTATTTAATTTGTTTATTTAACTTATTATTGTCTGATTTATACATTTAGTTTGTTTTGAAGAAATTTCTGGTTTGAATAAATATTTTGAATGTACATGTCGGGTCCAATGGACCCGTCTGGTAGACGGAAGGTTAAGTAGTCAACCCGTGTCGGTCGGAACTCTGGGACTCGCAAGTTCTGGCGCAACGAGCCTGACAAGCGTCTGTTAGAAAATCGTCATTAGCAATTATTTGACGCACTTCTAAACCTCTTAAAGCTATCGGTGACCTTCATTAGGATATACATAGAGAGTATATTTCAAATTAGAATGAAAAAATCTCGTTTATTACACTCAAAGTAATAAAACCTGTTCGCTCTATTGGCGGACAGGAAAACGGAAATAAGTGTGTTGTGCCTGTCAGATTACAAGTACACTAGTTAAGATTGGAATCATATCAGGTGACCCCTGTGTAAGCAATGATTAACCCTTTCAGGGGCAAGGCATTTCTGCTCAAAAAATGCTCAAATAATTAATTTACACCGCAATTAACAAACAAATTTATGATAAAATAATCAAAAGCCTTTTTTCACGTTTATTATGAGATCGAAATTGTACTAAAAAATTACTGCTGCCAATGGGATATTTAGACATTAAAATTAACCGTTTGCAGACTGCAAACGGCGCGCATCAAAGGGTTAAAAGAATACTTTAGTGGGGTTTATTTCAAAATGTTGAAAAGTTTGAATAAATTGCGCGCAAGGTTTCTCATGAATCACCTAATATTTTTAAATAAAATCTCCACGGAATTATACATTTTATGTACATCATATTGCTGAGCGTAAACATGTTTTAGAAATTAAATTAAAAATATTGCATATTGTGTGTTTGTAGTTTATCTATGCACTTTTATTTATTTTTTTTTTTTAATTGGATCAAAAAACTTTCTTTGGGTTAGTCTTTAGAACAGGGTTCGTACGGGTCCTTTAATTTCCAGACTAAGAAATTCTTCGTTACCAGTATTTTCTTTTGGAAAATCTCTCCTTAAATAAGGCAAAATTTCGTCCATTTAAACTAGATTTATTTTTCTATAAAAAAATACTGATATTTGGCCTTGAAAATAATGGTACCCAACGAACCCTGTAGAAGTAGAAAAAAACAATAAGGGTAAAAATTTAATGTAAAAATATCAAGTAGTTCTAGAGATATCTAGCGCGCATTTCTTAAAAACTTCACTTAAAAATAAATCACTTTAAAGTATATTTTATTAAAATTTAAAATTTCGAGTATTCTTGTATAGTTGTAATGGATCATTTAAAAGTTAATTGTGAATATCTTTTTTATGAAACATTCTTTAAAAAAAATTGGATTTTCCTTAGATATCTCACTTAAATTATATGAATTATCGTTGGCCGAATATTTTCTATGAAAACAATAGAAAACCGCGACTTCTTCTGGAATCTTCTAATTTATGAATTAGGTAACTCGTTATTTATTTATAGTAAATACAAAGCCAGGTAATGTTAAATGAAACGAAAAAATTAAATTTTGTTTGCGAAGACAGCAAATGGAAAAAAATACTTTTTGCGGCTGTGGCAGGGGTAGAAATTGAATTATTTATCTCGTTATTTTATTGCTTAATATTTTTATTATTCTTACTGTGTAGTAACACCACAGGAAAAAATAAAATCTTTTAAAGATATTAAACATTGTATTTTGGGGGAGGGTGACATAGGGAATAAGATAAATTTAAGATATGGGAGATCTAGGTGAAGTTTTAAAAAGATCGAAATCTTCATTAGATTCAAAGTGAAAGATTCTCATCCCTGTAAAA
Source organism: Maratus speciosus (assembly GCA_963932465.1). Classification (NCBI taxonomy): domain Eukaryota; kingdom Metazoa; phylum Arthropoda; class Arachnida; order Araneae; family Salticidae; genus Maratus; species Maratus speciosus. The sequence continues at coordinate 128,457 of CAWVRF010001236.1, read as the reverse complement.
GAATCTTCTTGTAAAAGAAATAAAAAAGTGCCCGCTATTATGCTCCTTCAATAAATTAAAATTTAATTCACAATGTATTTCCATCCAGAACGATGTAAGAGAAAAACTGAGCTTACGCAACCACTATGAAAAACAGGGCCAATCCATACCACGTGTGGGAGAGCTTTTTTGTATATTGCTGCTGTTTTAAGAATGTTGTTTTATCCTCAAATTAAAAGAAGGATGCTAATATGAAAATCTAGGGTGTTTTGTTATTTTTAATGCCTAGTTTATATTTTAAAAACTTATAAGTTTATAGGTACAGTAAACTCCCAACTATCCGGCCTAATATGGCGGAAGGGTAGGCCGGATAACGAAAAGCCGGATAGGCCGGAGTTCTACAAATGTTTACTCCGTTACTGCCATCCCTCCGCCATGATATTGGAAACGCATGTAACACATTTTAAGATAAATTTCATACATGCCATACACATTTTCCATACATGCAGTACATACAGTTTCAGAATAAGCCAAACATTAATTTAAAATGTAAGCCTAATGCGTAAAAAATGAGTAAATCTTACTTTTCTGTTTATTAATAAATGATTGCACAAATATGAAAAGTTATGCATAAAAGAGTCAAATATTACAGTATTTAGTTTTGTAAAAGCGTTTAGTTTTTTGCTTCTCCCCTCTTGTTAGCCCTCTTCCGCGAATCAATGTCCCTCCATTTACGCAAGCAGATGATATCAGCTGGCGTCGCTTCCTTCTGCTGACTAGTGTACTGCAGTGCTGCCTCAATCGTTTTGAGCCCTTCCGAAACTGGGATGAGATTTTTCCTACATTCCTCCTTCTGTGTCTCTTCTGTTACTTCTCATTCTATCACCATTCCTACATTATCGTTGTCAGTTAATTCATTAACATCATCGTTTGCCATCCATTCTGTAATGTCCTCTGCACTGACATCGTTAAAGCCCGGTATATTTTTCAGCAACGAAAAAAGCTTATCGTTCTCATATTCCACTTCAGTTTCCCACACGGGTTTATGTCCACCTTTATGGTCCAAAAGAATGTTCCAAGACCTTACAATTACTATGTTTCAATTCTCTGCTATTGCATTTTGTATTCCCTTCTTGTGTCTTCTGTCATGAGTCAGCACTTTCCCACGGAAGTGAACCTGGACACTTGCAACTGCTAGTAGTACTTTCAATTTTACTAGGCCGGATAGTACGGAGGGCCGGATAATCGGGAGTTTACGGTATTTATGTAAGTGTTACGCACAGGACATTTTTTCCTTTTCTCATAGAGTGGGCCTGAAACGGGCAAATTACTTAATATCTAGGTTTTAAAATGCGGAAATTTTAAAATTTCTTAAAAATGAGCAGATTACTTAGGTCTAAGGTAAAAAATATGGAGACTTTTAAAACTTTAAGAATCATTCCATATAAAGTATGGGGCAGCTTTTTTACATATTACTGCCGTTTTGACAATGCTATTGTATCCTCAAATTAAAACACCTATGCTAAAATGAAAATCTAAGGTATTTTGTTATTTTTAATGCATAGTTTATATTTTAACAACTTATAAGCGAATTGACATAGGTACTTATGTAAGCGTCCCGTACGGGACATTTGTAAATTTTTCATGAAATGGCCCGGAATGATTTTGGGCTCTATAACTGCTGATTTGAGACCACTATGCGGTGGTCTCGGTAGATATTGATTGTCTGAGAGTAATTTCAGAATTATATGTATTGTTTATTTTCTGGAAATGTTTTACCAATAAAATGGAATATTTTGTCACTGAATTAAGGGCGCAATAAGGGAATGAATGTCCCAACCATCCAACTGAATACTTAAAACTCTGTAAACAGTAAAAAAAAAATAATGTTATACACGAACAACAATTTATTAAATTTTTAAGACACTTTCCTGTCTTGAAATACGGCATATTTTAGTATACTTTTCCTGTGACTCCATACAGTGTTGCCAGTGGGCTACATTTTTAAAATTCATATATCTTGATTGGCACCACTTTTCTGAAATGGTAAAATTCCCCTTGTTTTCGCCTTAATTAATATGTCATTATATAGTGCAAATTTTACTATTTTAAAAAAGTTAGGCCAATCACGAAATCTGAATTTAAAAGAAGTAGCCCAATGGCAACACTGACTCCATATTGCCATAAACATTTTTAATGTAGTACGAGAAGTTTAATAGTTTTCATTTTTACTAAACACATATAATACGGCTCTCTTGATTTTTATCGGGTATGGTTTATAAATGACAACAGTAATACTAAATTGTCTTGTTTTGTCTACCATTATATCTGCAGAATAAACTTCTTTGTAAATTTTTATAGAAATTTAATATGAAATTATTGTTTAGAAATAGCGGTAGACGCTATTAGTAGCTAGTAGTCGTAGTAGTAGCTTCGATTGACTTGCAATAGCTGACAAAACTGATAACCGTAAGAAATTCCTCGAGCCGTAAACACAGAGTAAATTTTTTTATCAAGAGGGTATCTACCTTGTATCTTACACAAAAGTAGCGATATTCTACATCTAAATAAATACTTGTATTGTTACCAGAAAGCGTCTTTTATTTAGAAAATGCTTATGTGAATGTTTACGTGAAAAACTCGAAATATTAAACGCGTTTTACTACAAACAGTAAACGTTTCAGAACCTGATCCCTTCATAATTATGATCGGAAAAAATGATCTTATCATTTCTTGCCTAAACTTCATTTAATGTTTACATGGTATAATTCTCAAACTCATTTCTTTGTTTAATTTTTTTTTAAATATATAGAATATGAGTAAATTGTAAATAATAATAATAATAATTTGAGGACAAATAAACATAAAAGTTTTTAAGTACTCTGATTGCTACATAGTTGCCAATTTATACTATTTTTGTCACCACTATTTTAAATAACAAATTAAGCGCATCTAATTGAAGAATTTTACTATTTAAAAAAATACTTCAGATCACCTAATCAAAGATTTTTCCATTAAATGACATGAAAATTACTATTCCTAAATATCATAAGTATTCACGTAATTCACATAAATATCATATCAAGCGAATATTATTAGTGTTCGCAGCTATGTTGCGTAGAAAATAAGGTCTATATAAAAGTAATATGTACAGGGAGTGTACATTTTTACCAAAAGTTTTGAATAAAATTTTTTGCTTTATTTTATCTAAGAAAAATATGAGTTACCCTTCATTTAATCGCAGAAAGATTTAAAATATGGACAAAGAACTATTAGGCAAACATTTCCAATTTGAATTGTTAGTGCCAAATACTTTCTGCAAATTTCAAAATGTGTACTCATATTGAATATTAGTGAGAATGGTTTTAGTCAGAAAATTATAGATACATTTTCAAATTATACTCTGATTTGAGGATGGTTCTGTTTAAAAATTAATTAAATTTATTTATATACGCTTTTTTAAAAAATATTTACAATGTCATGTTACATTATATGAAAACCGCTATTAAACTCAAAAGCTGCCAAGTTTGTCGTCATCGTAACAGAACAACAGCTGCAAAGATAATTATTCATTAATCTTCAGAATTAACTTTCAAACACAGGTTAAAAAATATGTTATAAAATATATCTTCATGATATCTGATAGGAGATTTTTTTCTATTAACCCCTTGACGGGCGATGTGATATATTATATCCCATCGAATTTTAGTCAGAACAGAAAATTTCAATTATTTTTTTCTTTTATAACATTGGTGGGAAAAAATTGTGAAAGTGCTTTTCCTTATTTTGAAATGAAAATTTTCGAATATTCCGGTTTGAATTCAACATCACAGAAACACAATTAATTTCCCCTGAAAGGGTTCAACAAAATGAAAATTATTCTTCTGAAATAGTGGTGAAAATTCATGGTAAATGTTCGCAGCTATGTTGCTATGATAATGGGGTTCTCGTAAAGGTAAAATGTGCAAGGTGTCTGTATTTTTAACACAACTTTCGTGTTATTAGCATATTTCGCTTTTTTATAACCTCGAGTTATTATTTTTTTTATTAATCGCAGTAAGATTTAAAATCTGAAGATGGCATATTAAGTAATTATTTCTAATCTGAATTATGTGTTCAATATATTCTTTGCTAATTCCAAGTAATGTTCACAGCTTATATATATATAACGTTTCAGTCAGAAAATTCTATCTATGTTTTTTTATTACACTATGATTTGAGGATAATTCTGTAAGATTAAAATAATATTTTTTCGGAACTTTTTTAAAACAGTTTACAATATTATGCTACATAACTTTAAAATAAAATTAAAACAAAAACTTAGTCAAATGCACTGCTATCTTACGAGAAGAATAGCATTTGCGATTATTGTTTATCTATCTCCAGCACTTATGTTCAAACATGCATTAGCTTATAAACTATGTATATATATATATGTGTGTGTGTATTATATTTCATTTATCTTTAAGTGGATAATTTTGTATAATTTAATTTAGAATTTTCGAAAATATCTATCCTTTTATCTTTTACTTTTCTTTTTATTGTTTTTTGTATTTTGTATTTTTTTAAAAATTCTTTTTTAAAAAGAATGTAACTGACACCGGACAAATATGGAAGTATTTTTCTTTATAATTAAGGAAATTAAAAGAAACTTTACAACAAGTAATTTCATTTTTCAACATTTCTCGAAGTCATGCTGTCTTCAAAGACGGCGTGAATACTATAAATACCAATCTGCTTATTCACCTATTAGAAACTTTTACGATAGTAAAGTTTAGTAGATTTGTTGGTATATCAGAATTTTAACGCTACTTTTATAATTATGGTTTGTTTTATTTTTTCCTTAGAAGTCGTGGGTATTTTATTTATAACACTGAATTTTTAATTCAAACTGACATAATTGTACCAGAATTTTTGAATAAAATTTTCCTTTTATACTCTACATAGGGCAATTAATTTGTTGATCGACATTTTTTATTTTCCACCATTTTTTTTAACCAATTTTTCTTTATAATTTTCTGAGTCTAACCTTCCTACCCTGAATGGGTGTAATCGACCCATTTCTATAATTCATTTTATTCGATTCGAACAAGAAATGTTTTCGCAAAGTAAGATAAATGAAAGGCACCGAAAACTAATGTAAATAAATACATTAAATAGTTTTTAAAGAAAATTCTCGTGTGAAATGTTTTTATTAAGGTCGAGTAAAATTTCAACAGGTTAGGAAGGATAAATACATAAGTAAAAATTGTTTGATCAGAAAGTTTTTTTTGGGGGTGACCATTTTTAACAAGCTACACAGCCGTTTTCGGTGAAACACTCGCTTTACAGAAAATTCTGTAGCTGATTTATTTTTAAACTTATCAAGATGAATAAAAAACTTACATGTTTAGCATAAAATGCTCCACATTTTAGGTGATTGTAGAATTTTCATTAGGCTGAATGAACTACGTCAAAAACATGGTTTAAAAACTGGTAATTTAAAAGGCACATCTCGCTACCATTATTTTTATGAAGGAAATCAAACTCACCTTAACCTCTTCGCTACTGAGTATTAATGCAGTATTATTAATTATTACTGAATTATTTCATCTCCCATTTGACTTCATAACGAGATTTTTAATTTGCATTAGTTCGAATCTTAGAATTCGAAACATATCATTCTTATATAGAAATTGTAATTATGTTCGAGTACCATTAATAAAATAGGACAAAATGGAGGTCCCCATTTGGGGACCCAGGAAGCGAAGAGATTAAAGATTTTTTTCTTACACTGACCACTTATAAGGCTACTCGTTTTACAAATTTCAATCTTGAAAACATTTCCTTTTTTTCGTACGGCTTATTAAAAACTGTGTTATGTCTGCGTTTTGCAGTTTTCGCTAAAAAAAAATCTCAAAAGGGGACTAAGTGAAAAAAATATTAAATCTGGGGATACTAAACTTCTTTGTAATATAAAATTACCATGTAAATTTTATAACTTACACTTAACTGGTTTCTGAATAACAATTCACTAAAAATTCACTAAAACTCTGATCACTCAACTTCGGGACAGAGAAAGGAAATTTTAACATTTCTTTACATGATGATTTCTATTTCTTGAAAGATGATCCTAGATTATTTGTTGTTCTTAAAATAATAAAACCCGCAATAATAAATTGTAGCCCCTAAGTTTTATTGAAATTATAAGAACAACAACAACATAGAAAGTATTAGAAACTGTAGTATAATTTTATTTTGTTAGTAATCATATACCGTAAATTCTCGCTGTACGCCGCAGCTTAGTTATGTTTTTTTCATACCGGAAATTATACTTAACCCATTAACCGCTGACGTTGCGTTCACGCAACAGTAAAAAAAAATTGCTCATGCAATGAATTAATTACATTGGCACCACTATTTTAGAATTTAAAAAAATGTCTTATTTATTGGCAGGAATTTTGCTATTTTAGTAAAGCGAAATTTACCTTACTGAATTTGGGGTGGGAATCTACTTTCAACAAGAAATTTGAGAATTTCTATCGTAATAGTTTTGGCGGTTAATGGGTTAAAAAAGGAAGTCAAATAAATGGTAACCGAAGGCTAAAACAAATTCTGGTAGAAAATTCGAGTTATCAGAGCTGTGGCGTATACGCGGGAAATTGCGGTAATCATTTATAAAAAAATATGTGGATGTCTTTTTCTCTTATTAATTTACTTCTTACCAGCATTTTGAACGTATTATGAAGTAAAATTAATTCACAATGACATTAATATTAACATTAATACACCCTACAAATATATTAGAATTTTAATTAAAAATAATTTAAAATTTAGATTAAAAATATCATTAAAATTAAGTATGCTTAATTCCATTTAGCTATACTGACATTAATAAATTATGTATGACTTGCCTGTAACATTTGGCACTCACAGTGCTACAAGTGGCAAAACTGAACGCCAAATATCGGACTTAATCAGACTTCCTTTTGTGTGACATTAAGAGTAAAACCTTTTGTATGCATAAGTGCTTGGAATGTTCCGAAACAGAATCACTTCTTGAAGTCTTAACTTACCTGATGAAATAAGTTTCAAACAGTGAGGGCAGACAAAGGTGATCTTATTGCACACATTTTCCTTTGAGATGAGTTTCTACACTTTTTTTTTTAATTGATACCATTAAAATCACATTATTTTATATGTAAGTTCCAAGCTAAACACCATAGAAAACTTAAAGAGAATCTGACAAATTTTGAATGTATAGTTATTGCAGAGTTCTCAAATAATTATATTTTCATTGACCAAGATAAAACACAAAGCTTTCAGTTGGACTAGTACGGGTAATACTACATACTTTGGTTCAGAGTTGGGCAGATTTGTAATTCCAATTATCTTCAGCGTAATTACAATTTAATTATATGTAATTGATTATAGTTATACATATTCCAGCACAGAAATTTCGTCAAATAATGGGATGGGTGGTGGCACCGGATACAGTGCTGCAAGAATTTTTCACGGCATCTAATACTAACTATAATTAATTGCATACAAATAAATAGTAATTAAATGCATGTAATTGCAATTACCAATTTGCCCAACTCTGCTTTTGTTTTTATGTTTTAATCAAATCTGTTGTAAATGTAATTATACTTTCATTGACCAAGATAAAACACAAAGCTTTCAGTTGGACTAGTACGGGTAATACTACATACTTTGGTTCAGAGTTGGGTAGATTTGTAATTCCAATTATCTGCATTGTAATTACAATTTAATTATATGTAATTGATTATAGCATACATATTCCAGAACACAAATTTCGCCCAATAATAGGATTGGTGCTGGTACTGGATACAGTACTGCAAGAATTTTTCACGGCATTAATTCTAAGTATAATTAATTGCATACAATTAAATAGTAACTACAATGCAAGTAACTGCTATTACAAATTTTCCCAACTCTGTTTTATTTTTATGTTAAAAAACATAATCAAATCTGTTGTAAATGTAATTGTACTATTTCTAATAGCTTTATACAGAATACAATCAATGAGTATATATTTCAACAACATGCTGTAAAGGAGTGAATAATATTGTATGTGGAATATAGAAGTTTATAACAGTTGTAAATTTCCAAATGGGTGAAAAAAAGTCAGGGCCAGGATTCGAGCCAGGAATGTCTTGGCTGAAGCCGCCAATACTCTACCAACTGAGCCATACCGCACGAATCTGGAGGACTTATTCCCCCAACTAACCTATAGCGATCACAGCATCTGGTCTGATATCTGAATCAGTTCAACAAAACAAATTCTATGCTATTATTTTGGAACTGCAGTAAACGCTGCATGCGTAATTATATTAGATTTATTTTTAACACAAATATTCAATTGGTAAATAAACCATGACAGCTATAAATTTCCAAATGGGTGAAAAATGTCCAGGACAGGATTCGAACCATAGATGTATTGGCTTAAGCCGCCAATGCTCTACCAACTGAGCCATCCCTTACGAATCTAGAGGACTAATTCTGTTGAGCTGGTTCACATATCAAACCAGATGCTGTGATCCTTATAAGTTAGCTGGGTTATTTAGTCCTCCCGATTCGTCCGGGATAGCTCAGTTGGTAGACCGTTTGTGGCTTTAGTCCTGACACCCCTGGTTCGAACCCTGGCATGGACTTTTCTTCACTCGTTTGGCAATTTACTGCTGTTGTTTTTTATTTACCAAATGAATATTTGTGTTAAAAATAAATCTAATATAAGTTTATTTACTATTGTGATAATGCAAGCAGTCAGTTCAAGAATAAAAAGGTCATGACGTCTTTCCATGATCGTGGGGTACTACCCTCTTAAGAGCTCACTTCAGTCACGAGAAGAAAGTCAATGTTATGACCGTGGGGCCGTTATTATTTCTCGCTTTGAATTTAATATTTTTGAATGATTTTTTTGTATAGGATAGCTGAGGACGTTCTACAACCGGATTAGTTTTTACCTTTTCGATTTTGGTTATAGTTTTTTTTATATTAGGATAGTTTCAAGTTCAGAACCGGTTCAAACCGGTTCCGAAAGCGAAAGTAATTTTTTTCAAATCAAAAACCAAACTCGAAAAAGTAAAATCTAGCTCGGTTGTAGATCATCCTCAGCTATCCTATGCAAAAAAAAAAAAAAAAAAAAAAAAAAAAACATTTAAAATTTTAAAATTCTAGCGAGATATTTGAGAATAACGCTCCCATAGACTTAACTTTAGCGTTTTCGTTTTTTCCTGTGACTAGTGTGACCTCTTAAGTATTTGCGATGGGGTCCGTGAGACCGCCATTAGTCCTGGAACAGGCGGATTCACAGGTCATTTCAAGACTACCCAGACTGATGATAAACCCGATCGCTGAAGATCTCACCTGTTTAGTTTCATCCGGAAATCATTTATTTATCATTTGCTGCTCTTGAGTATGCCATCGCTAGAAGCGTACGAAACTAGTTATTAAAATGTGTTTAAGATTTTGCCTGTATGTACTTACATAATTTATAGCATACTGATGTATATTTTATTTTAATCACAATAAGTTATTTTTCTGATGTAATTCTACAAAATACATAAATTAAATTTCAATGAATAAGTTTATTTATTTATTTAAGTTTCACTGTCAAGCTGCAATTTAACAATAGGCTAGTGACTCAAAAGCAGATATGAAATGCTACTGTAGGTTATCATCTTTCTTTTAAAAAATTAATATCCTTGGTTATATATCGTGTTTTGGGATATATCGCGATTTTCCGTGTACGTGGTATGTGCGATATTATTTTTGTATTTTCACTATTACAGATTTACGCTTAATTTGTGTTTGCAGTAAAACTGTATCTCGCTGAATTTAATTTAGAGTTCAGTAATCAGACAAAGTGATGATTGCTATTGGAAAATAATGGTACATTTTTAAAGTAAAATAAATCAAGCTCATTAGGAAAAACCGAGCTAGTGTAATATTTTTCTTAAAGGGAAAAAAATCTAAGAATAATTTTCATAAATCTTATTATATATTTTAAACCATACGAAATCCCAGATTTACTAGTTCTGTTGGATTCAAATGTGTAGTTAGCAATTTACTTCGGGTGAATGAAGAAAAAGAAAAAAAAAAACTCTCAAATTTTAAACTTATTTGAAGCGAGTAATCAATTTTTAGTAGATATTAATTGGCTGAAAGCGATTTCGAAATTATTTTATGTATATTATTTGCTTTATGAAAAAGTTTTTTAAATAAAATGAAATAGTTTTGTCATTAGGATGAGAGAAGCGTATCCTCTACTAGGCTACACAAATTGCATTTTGTGTTACACTTTACAAAAAAAAAGCTATACAGTATTTTGACTTAAAATTAAGCATAAAAATAAATTATGATCTGTAGATTTGCAAAATATTATTTTTTTTTACAGAATAACCTCAAAAAATTGTTATTTTAATTAATTTATTGCATGTTTTCATTCATTTCATGTTTTTCCATTACGGACGCATTTTTGCAAATAAAAAAATGAAACACTTATATTTTCAGAAAAATAATTAAATCATGGAGTTAGTCATTATAAATAAGAATCATGATTAATTAAATAGTTTTAGGATTTCTTTTATGAAAATTTTAAAATGCCTTTTTTTTATGAAAATTATAGCATATTTTTAAGGAATTAAAATTTGTGAAAATTCAATTATTTACATTAAATTGTAAAAGTAGTTTTCAGTTTTAAGAATTCTAATACACAATTTATTCTTATTATGTGAAATCATTTACGCAGACGATACTTACGCATTTTATAATAAAAAGAATAATGCATATAAAAGATTAATATATATGAAAGAATTATATTATGATTTTTTTTTTGTAAAGTGGCAACAAAAGAAATGTAAACAAATAAAATTAATTGTTAAATTCGTTATATCATAAATAAAAAATTCCGAGGAAATTTGGCTGAATTTACATTTGTAAAATTAAAATGCGCCAAAACATAAAATAACGTTTTTGCTTAATAAAAATGAAACAATAATATAAAAAAAATGTTACTTTCAAATATTTACCTTATTAAATAATGCTTCGCGAATCTAAGCAAAGCATGGCTTTCGCTAGTTTAATTTTGCCCAACCCGGATATGCCATACCCTGCGCGTGTAATCCCGGGTTAAAAACTTCGAATTCACATCAGAAATTATGAAAGAAGAATTTATACTTCAGGTAATTGCGAAACATCTGTCATTAAATTCAAAGAAATACTATACAGAATTTCTAGTGTGAATGTAGAATTTCGGAATTTTAAAAAAGGCCAATTTTGGCAACCTTGATAATAACTATATAATTTTAAGGTATCAGGCGGACCACAGTTTGACACCCCTGCTTTAGTGTATGTCAAGACATGTAAGATTTTTAAACATAATTTCCTAGAAAAAAATTCATTACTAAAATTAGTTTATTTAAATTATATCATGAAGTTGCTTTTAATTTATCACCCAATATAACTCACCTGCTAAAATTGTTTTTCAAGAGTCACCATTACAAATCATTTTTCCACAACTTTAGTCTACCAGAGAGAGTTTAATCAGGGTTTCCAATTTGGCCTCCATTTTTATTTTGAAAACACAAATCCACAGCAGAAATTAAAAATAGTATTTTTATTTTATTTAATGACGGATATTTCGCTATTACTTAAAGTAAAAGTTTTTTTTCCAAATTTCAGGAATGAATTTGAAATTTCAAAATGAAAATTGCGGCCAAATTGGTAACCCTGAGTTTAATTTCAAATGCCGTGTATTTCGTTCAATGTTGCCAATCAGCTATTTTGATCAGAGTTCGTACGTTTCAAGGACCTTTACCAGAATTTTCGTAAAGAAAGATTTGCCTTATTTAATTAAAAATATATATATCTTCATATATTGCAATCAACTCTTTAGAAAATTTCTGGTACTAAAATACATATAATCCTCAGAATTCCTCGATGCGTACGAACCCTGTTTACACTGTAAAAAATTTTCGTAAAATTTCAGTAGATGTACCGTAAATTTTACGGTACTTGTACCGTTTTCACTCTTTACGGTATGAGTACCGTATTTCTAAGGTATATTAAGCGTAAGAAAACAGTATATGTGCCATTTCGATTATAAACGGTATTTATACCATAAAATCATAGTTTTTCAGTACAAACTCGGTATTTATACCATAAAATAATTATTTTTCACTAAGGAAAAAGCTGGTAGCCTTGCCTCGGTGTACGGCAACCCCTGAATTGATGCTCTTGTTTCGTAATGCGTGTAGCCCTGAGGAGAGGGGAGGTGCAGCCGGTACATTGTTTCGAGGCCCAAGTAGCTCAAAGGGGCACAGCTATTGCAATACACACTGTATATTATTTTTTTTAGTTTATAGGCTATCAAAGCCTGAGAGCTAATATGACCGCAAGTTCTGTATGTACGTACGTAACCAAATAACTCTTGATAGAAATATCCGATTTGCTTAAAAAAATTCTAGGTTCATTCCGATAAGCGCTTTGGGGGGGGGGGGCTAATCCCCCTTAATTTAGATAAATGGTTTTTTCATGCAGAATTATCCGATTTGCTTCAAATTTGGTATACCGGTCTATTTTGATAAGACGCTTCCCTGATTAAATTTGGAGGTTTATTGGTTAAGTATAAAGGAGCAGGACGAAGGGGGGGGGGTAATCCCCCTTATATATATAAATCGATTTTTCATGCAGAATTATCCAATTTGCTTCAAATTTGCATACCGGTTTATTCTGATAAGGCGCTTCCCTGATTAGATTTGGAGGTTCAAAGGTTAAGTATAAAGGGGAGGAATAGGGGCTAATTCCTCCCTTAATTTAGATAAATGGATTTTCATGCAGAATTATCTGACTTAATTCAAATTTGGTATGCCGGTTTATTCTGATATGGCGCTTCCCTGATTAGATTTGAAGGTTCATTTGTTAAGTCTAAAGGGGGGAACGGGGGGGGGGCTAATTCCCCCTTAATATTGATAAATGGGTTCTTCATGCCGAATTATCCGATTGGCTTCAAATTTAGCATACCAGTTTATTCTGATAAGGCCCTGACTAGATTTGGGGGTTCATTGGTTAAGTGTGAAGGGGAGGAACAGGAACGGGGACTAATTCCCCCCTTAATTTAGATAAGTGGATTTTTCATTTAAATTATCCGATTTGCTTCATATATGGTATAGCGGTTTATTATGATAAGGCGCATTCCCTGATTATTTACCGTTTTGCTCAAAAACAGTGAGTTCTGTTTTATGAATAATAGACATAAATAAGAGTATAATATACAAATATTGTGAATAGAGTGTGAGCCCAATGCTTCAGTTAAACTGGGAACTTTTCTTTTTTATTTTTTCTATATTTATTTTCTATGTAATACCATAATTCTAAAGAAAGAAAAAAAAGGCCGTAATTTATTTTACTTTTGTAAAACAGTATAGATGTCTAATTATTAGCCTTAAGTACAGGAAAAATGAATAATATAATTTATGAGAGACGAACCAAGTGGTCGACGAAGTCGGCTAGGTATTATTAAAGATTCACATGCTTTTTTTATGGTTCTTGAGTGTGTGTGTGTGTGGGGGGGGGAGGAGGGATTGTGTGGTTGATCCTGGGCCCGTCACGACTCTCGGCGGCCTTGAATGTGTGTCGTCTTTCTAGTCGGAACTTCCAGGAACCGATTTACAAATTTGGGGGCTCAGGGCACAGATGCGTACGGGGCCCCCCTTGCACCCATTTAGAGTCCTGCATCGGGTCGAGTTACCTGCTGTTACCCGAACCCGATCCGACCGCGGTTCGGGTCTGGTCGGGTTGGAGCTATATTTTCCCGCTGCGGGTCGGGTTGACTTTAAAATTTTTGGTGCGGGTCGGGTTCGGGTTGTCCCGCTTTTTTAAAAGAATGTGGAAAATATTTTTTCCGTTAAAAGCCTATATAAACCGCAGATCAAAGTTTCACAAAAGCAAAATGTGTGCCTGTCTGTTTTGTATTTAGTCATCCTTTCACCAGTCTTCGAAATAACAAACTGCATTATATTTTTATCGTATTTTAAAAATACAATACGCAGCAAAACTCTAAATGGTCCTCCCTGTCTATCAAGTGAATAATTTAATTGTGGTCATACGCGATGCAGTATGTTAGACGGGGAAATTTTCAAAATAATAACTGCTGATGCTGATAAACTAAAGGCAGATGGCCACTTGCGTAAAACAAGGTGTATCGTTATAAATGGAACTTTTGAAACCGCAACTAATTTTAAAGCATACTTAAAGATTAGATTTTTTGTTTTATACCATTTAGAGTCCTGCATCGGGTCGGGTCAAAGGTTTTACTATAGTTGAATATTAAAGAATATAGATTTGTTCATTCTTCTCTGTAAAACATAAAAATGATATTAAAAAATTAGAGGTCTGCACGGGCCGGAATTATCAGGCCCGGAAACGGCCCGCCCCGTGCCGTAGAGGTCTGCACGGGCCCGGGCTTGGCCCGAGGCCCGTACCCGGCCCGACAGACAAAATAAGCGGGCCGGCAAAAAAATTAATCGGGCCTAACGGCCCGATATAAGAATTTAAGCGAAACAGATAAAATACGACCCGTTTTCAATGAATATGATTTTCTCGAGAAGTATGAATGTGTGTCACGAGCCGATGCGAGTTTAACAACATCAATACAGAAATGTAACACGTCATTGTAGAGATCGGCATCGTACAGTTACAAAATGTCTGATTCCGAGTTTAATTTTTTTTCAGCAGACTCGTGCCGGTACGGAACTGGTCTTAATCGATCTCAGGATGTGTAGAACAGTCATTGTGTTTTGTAGTATTAATAGTGATAATGAACTTCATTTAACAGTATCTTTGGAAATATACCTTAAGGTGGTTCTCATATTCCCTGCTCAACAATGCGAAGCTTTCAGACACATTTTCTGACAAAATTTTTAACTATAAAGGCATAAAATTGACAGGCCTGCCTATTGAAGGCATTTGGAAACGAATAGCTTTTTCCATATTTGATAAATTACTTACATAGATAACAGAGATTCATGTCACGTGACTGTACGTTTTTCTCCTTTCCTGTGCTATCGCTTCCGAAAATTCGATTCAAAACGCTAACTTTGACAGTATTTTCAGAAAGATATATTGCTTTTATCTATGAAAAAAACGACATTTACATAGCTTCTGAATAAGAATACATGCCAATCTTACGCGTTTCCGAAAAGAAAAGAATTCATAAATGTGTCGAAATGTAGCTCCTTTGGATTTGAGAAAAGCCTTAAAAATGAGAGGAATATTTTCACAAATCTACTTTTTATTATACAGCTTCAAAAGTTATCATGTTTTTAATCCTTTATTCTGAACTACATTAATCTTTTAATGAATCCTTATTTCCATTTTGAAATGTCTGTAGACACGATGACTAAAACACTGTAAGTAATCGTTAGTATTTACTATTGTGTGTTTTCTGTTTTGCGAGCATCATAGTAATGTAAATTATACTGTAAAATGTTCCCATAAATATGTATGTAGTATTCATTAAAAGAATCTTAATTGTATGTTGAGAAAAAATGGATTTTTTTTTTGTAGAAATTGTGTCGGGTCGGTCCGGGCCTGTTTTCACTGATTTCTGTACGGGCCGGGCCGGGCCTGTTTTCACTGATTTCTGTACGGGCCGGGCCGGGCAGGGCCGAGAACTGTAAAAATGCAAAAGGGCCGGGCCGGGCTCGGGCCGAACTTCCAATTTTTACACCGGGCCGGGCCAAGATAGCTTTCGTTCGGGCCGGGCCGGGCCCGGGCCTGAAAATTCCGGCCCGTGCAGACCTCTACCGTGCCGTCCCGTGTAAAACTTAAAAGTTCGTCCCTAGCCCGGCAAGGCCCGTTTATAATTTTATCGGCTTCGTCTAAATATTTATATCGGGCCGGTAGACTGGCTTAATTGTAGCTATCGGCCCGGCCTGGCAGGGCCGTTCATTTTTTTGCCGGACCGGACCTTTTATTTTGTTTATCAGTCCGGCCCGTTTAAAAAACTGTCCTAATAAAGCGGCCTGGGCAGTTTGAAATTTTGCTGACCCGCCGCGGTCCGAGGGCCGGACCGGTGCACACCTCTATTAGAGACACGTAGATAATTTTTCATAACGGTATTAAAACATGATTTGCTTTTCTTACATTGCGGGCTCGGGTCGGGTTGCGGATTGAAATATTGCGGGTTCGGGTCGGGTGCGGGTTGATATATTTCGGGTTCGGGTCGGTTTGCGGGTTGCCTGAAATTATTTTTGCGGGTTCGGGTCGGGTTGCGGGTTGCCAAAAATTATTTTTGCGGGTTCGGGTCGGGTTGCGGGTTGACTTAAAATAGAATTTGCGGGTTCGGGTCGGGTAAAACTCGACCCGCGCAGGACTCTACACCCATTCTTACAGGCAGATGGAGTAAAAAAAGTATTGAAAAATGTACTTAATAAGATAACCACTCTAATGATTTTAATAATTACTTTAAAATATCCGTGAAAAAATTTAATTTGATAATCATAAATTTTCTTTTAAATAACTATTACACAATTATGAAATTGAAATGAGTAGACGTTCTATAATAGATTGCGTGGTGCTGATTATCTTTTCCTATGCAAGTATATATATCTAGAATGATAAAGTATGCAACCACTAATAATAAATTTTCTGTAATATCAAGCTACAATTTTTTAAAACATTAGGGGGCTCTGCCTCCTACACAACCTACGCTCAACAAGTCCCAAATAATCTGACGAGAACAAGAACAGTATTAAAAAAGAATTAAAAACGCAATATACTTTTAAAGTGATAAAGATAAAAGAAAAAATTCACTACAATAAAGCAATTAAATATGGTTGTTTCAGACAAAATATACAATGTTATAAAAATACAATATAAACACAGTAGAATGTAGAAGGAAATCTAAAATTCCATTAGATGCTAAAACTACATCAGATTTTGGACAATAATTTAAAATCCTCCAGCAACATTTGGGAGCCCCTGATTTTCAGGAGCCCTGGGCCCGTGCCCCGAATGCCCTGCCATAAATCAGGCACTGGGAATTTCCAGTCTATCATGTTGAATTATGTCAAAACGATCTTTAATCTTTATTCAAGAATTATGACATTCGTACACTATAAAAATATGTCCTGAAATTAACAGGTGTTATTCTGTGAATTTTCCTTTATTTATCTGAAAATTTCCGTTTTGCCCCCTTTGTCATTAGGTAATGGAAATTATCTTCTTTCTCTAAAAATCATTTTTACCACCGACCTCTACTTTAAAAAAAAAAAAAAAAAAAAAAAAAAAAAAAAAAAAAAATCAGAAGTTTATTGAAATGCATCCCTTTCCCCGCGCCCATCCTATTAAAATTCTCTACTTTCATGGTCGCAAGCAAAATTCCTTCCGGCCAAGAAAAGTCACTTTGACACAGGAAGCTCTGACCAATCAGGTTACGAGACGGCAGGCAAGACGCGCCGAGGTCGAGAATAATAGAAGTCTGTTTTCGAGAGTTTAAACGACCTTGATTTGTTTAAACAGGCAACACGTGCCTTCTTTTACCTGTCAAGATTGCTATGAATATGAATTTTATATACAGAAAAGAGGTAAGTTTTTCAATTTTATTTTGTAATTTTCCCCTTGCACGTTTTATAAAACTGGGTTATTGTTGACACTTTTAATCAAACCAAACAGAAAGCAGATGATGTTTCAAAGTTTCGCTGTTTTTCTGCAAAAATCTTAATAAAGAGGGTAAGAGATTCGTTTATTTAATTTATATATTATTTATTTTCTTGCAAAATTTGAATGTTTTGTTTGAGTAGCAATAGAAATCTTAGAATTTTATATACTAACGGCCATTTATAAAATTTTATTTATTTTTAAGGTTTTATGAGGGGGGTATCCATTACTGGGATTGGTTAATTAGTCATTTTCCAGTAATGGACACCCCATCTAGACATTGCTTAAAATGCAATTTCAGTAATGTTTATTTTATAGTGCATAAAATATTTTGACTTAACTGAAAACCTAAATAATCAAATTTAATTTTTAAATGATAGGGGAGAGGGGGGGGGGGGTGTACCTTTGGACTGGGGGCAGCTTTGAACAGTGTAAATATTTTCCTCTAAATAAATTATATAATATATACGGCAGCACAGTACTACTGCTTCAATGTAACATGAATACAAAGCTTTACTATTTTGCTTGCACACTACTGTCTAAGCAGTGTGTACTGTCTATGCATATTTTGCTTGCTTGAATCTAAACTCAAGAAAATAAAGTTGTAAGCTTTTTGTTGATAATCTTGTATCCCTAAAATTACAATTCACTATTTAATACCTAAATAAAGATGTTAGCTTTAACTTATAAGATTTGTTTTATTTAAATTCTCAAACCTAATTGAGTAAATACCGTATTTTATGGAAGAAACGCCGCGGCGTTTATGAGTTTAAAAGTTAATTTTTTTCCAAGTGCGGCGTTTACAATTTTTTTAAAATACCAGCTGATTTCCTTAATTTAAAAATTCATAAAAATATTTAAAATCGGATTTAAATATTTTAAATAAAACTTCAGACATCTTAAGATATTAAAACGAGGCATCCTACACTGCTCAGAAAATTTTGATTAAAGTTAGGTCAATGTGACGCTGTTGACAAAAGTAGCGTTCCGACGGATGCGGCGATTACGATATTTTTAAGCTTATTCTGGCCAATTTGAGGAGTGCGGCGTTTACGACGGGTGCGGCGTTTCTTCCATAAAATACGGTAGTTGTAATGCTAAACTCTATGTGATGGGGCACCATTGAACAATTAAAACTATGAAGTAAAGAGTTATAGATGTATCTAAATATTATTATTGTTGAAATTTTATTTTAAATATGAAATCTGCCCCATGAACTCCTGTTATTTCTAATAAATTTAACTTTTAAATATAAAAAATCAGATTGTAAAATTCGTTTGATAAAAAAAATAATACTTATTTTTTGAAGAGGATTTCTTGGAATTTATGTTACAAAAAAAGAGTAAAAACTGAAAATTTGATTCTAAGGGGTGGGGTTAGGATTTAATTTCTATATAGGTGTACATGTGTCACATTTATATATATAGGGTGTAGAAGAAACACGTTAGAAAAATTAAATTACAATCAGAATGCATACTGAATGATATAAAAAAGTTGGGGGTGGGGGGAGTTAATCCAAATGCAGACTCAGAATATAAGTCAAAATTATTTTGCTGATCGTATAACAACAAAAAAGCATTTGAAGTGGTGCTAGATTGTTTCAATAGTATTAATAGTTGTTTGTGCCGCAATTTTCTATTTTTTGTTTAGAATTAAAATAGTTAATTTTTTATTGTAGTTTAGTTGACATATCCTTCAAATTATCATTTTTTTTCTATAATGGAAGGTACCCAACTTTGAAATAATCTCCCAGTCTCTCAAATTAATTTTTTAAATAATTTAGAAAGTGCAATCTGCTTGAATGTAACCTTCAAATGATTTCAGCAATGTTTTGTTTTCAATATATAGGTACCTATGCGTTACAGGGGTGGTGAATTACATCATTCTACTTCCACTATCTACTGCCGAAATTTTGACAGGGTGACTGAATTTTTAGTTTTGTCTTTAAAAAACTGCTGGCTATAGAAATATATTTTTAAAATATTTATTAGCCACATTTTGAAACTTTCCAATTGTCGCAATTTAAACATGGCACCAAGTTCTATTCTACACAAAACTTTCTTTTGTTGTATATATTTCTTATTTTTATTTAAAATTATAGATAGACAGAGATCTGGTCTCCCAGCTTGGACCAACTCGTCATTGCCCCAAGTATCTGGTAGCACATAAGAGAAATCTGAAACTAAGAGTATGAGACTCCAACCGAACAATTACTATACCACCTACTTAACACTAGCATTATTCAAAGGTATTTATTTTTCTCCTAAATATTTGCGTGGCAAGAAGTAACATTAGTGTTATTTTTACAATTTTAGTACAATTATACGTAACAAGTATGGGAACAATTGGGAAAAAGTCAGGAAATTTTGGGAAATAAACCAGTTTTCCTCCGAAGGCCTATTTTTCCAAATTGGAAAAATTAAAATTTCATTTATAAAATATATTTTATAATAGCTACATTCTGATACTTTTATTTATATTTTTTCATGTTTAATGTCCTACATGAAAACATTACCGTGTAAAATCTTATCTGTAAGCAGGGATCTGTTTAGAAAGAACTCGAGTCCCTTAAAGGATTATTTACAATTTTTTCTCCTTAAAACATAGGACCCTTAAGGCTGTTCTCAACTGCTCTGCCCAACAAGTGGAAAACGTTTTGACACATTTACAGATTTATTTTTTAAAACAAAGATATAAAATTGGAAGGCCTGACTATCGAAGCGATTTAGAATCGAACTGTGTTTTCCATTTTTTTATCCATAAATTACCTATTGGGTTATAAGCGATTTTGATCACGTGACAAAGATGTTTTCTCCCTTCGCTGACTGGTTTTTCTGCTTTTTTCAGGAACTTAGGTCCAAAACGTCAACTTTGATTCTTATTTTCTGAAAGATCTATTGTGTTTGCAAAAAAAAAAAAAAAAAAAAAAAACACAGGAAAAAAACAGCTGGATTACATAGTTTGTAAACCACAAACAATGCCAGCTAGTTTCATGCATTTCCGACCAAAAATAAATTTAAACTTAAGTCAGAAAGTTGCCCTTTTGGATTTGAGCAGCCTTACAAAATTCTTTCTCTTAAAAATAGATATTTCAGAAAATTTTTCATCTAGAAATTGAGTCCTTCACAAATGTAATGATTTTAGAATTTAAAAAAACCTGCTGCATAATAGTTGAAATCATCAATGAATCTATTATTTAGCTGTATATATGTACAAAAGACCTTCTCAATGTCTAAATAAGAACTGAAATGCCATTTCTAATTCACAAAATTCTGATTGCATTTTTTACAAGTATCTACAAATATTCACAATTTCGCAAAATCAGGATCGTGTGGGAAAAAAAAAATCCAAGCAAATCACTGGTAAAATAATTAAATGCAAATTCTCTTCTTAAAAATGAAAATTCATTCCAAAATTATTTCAATAGATATACCAATTAATAAAAATGGTAAGGTGGGAATTTAATATAAAATTTGAAACATACATTTATTTTTATTCGCATAGCTGTAATTTATCGCTGTTATTAGGAAAAATTCTTTTCATAATATGCAGTTGAAATTATTTGTTCTTTTCTTTTTTTCCCCCTTAAAATATAGATTCTTAGAGTTGTCTAACTGTATTTTTAAAAATGCAAACAAACTTTGCAAAGAAAATGTAAGCCAATTTCCTGTGAAAAACTTAGTTGAAAACAATTTTTAAACACATGAAAAAATCCACCTGTTTTAAAACTTTCATAAAAAAAATTACCACTTTCAATATTAATAATCTTAAACATAGCTGGGTTTACACTGAAAAGCTGTACCAAAACTATAAATACACAGAAAATGAATAGTATACTTTTAAGGGGGATGGGGGAGATGTAATATTGTAAAATGCCAGTTTAATGCTAGAAGTACTACAGTTTGTTTATTTTAAACTGACATTATGTATATAGTATTTGAAAAACAGTACTTTGTAGATGGGATGTACAATACAGTTTAAAATTACTTTCAAACTGTAGTGATATTGCTTGAAACTTAAAATTCTTTTATTATTTTTTAAATTAACTCTACTGATAATTTAAAAAATGCTAATGCTCAATTAAGTTACTGTCAAAATTCTGAGGTTGAAATGATAAACTTTTAAAAGTTGTCTTATTTTATGTTCTTTAAAAAAAAAAAAATATATTCATGTAAAGGGAAAATTATATTGTGTTATATTAGTTTATATAGTTATATATGTATAAATACTTCTGCAGCTATCATATGGCAACTATATGACATTAATACTGTGCACTTAAATGAGGAAAGCAAAAAATAAAATAAAGGTTAGCTATTGTAATTAATATTATCTGTGCCATTGTTACCACAATGAATATGAGCTGGCATTGATAATACATAAGAACATTTTTTCCTTCAAAATATATTTGAGTATATCAAAGCCAAATTATTATATATTTTAATTTTTTTCTTTGACCTATGGCCAGATCTAAAGGTCAAAATTAGCACTAACCACCGGCCACTGGTTCAGTAAATGGGAAACAGTGGCTAGTGAAAAACTGTCTATCGGCAGCCACTTTTTTACAAGGGGAGAGTAAAATTTTCTTGCATTTCATCGAAGATTCTACTTTTTTTGGTTCTAATATATTTTATTAACATATTTATTTGGGCTATTCACTTTTAGATGAATACTTATAAAAATTTTACTGTTTAGTATTTTTAAATAAAAAAGTGGCCACTTAAAAAACTAGTTCTACCGGCCAGTGGCCTTAATGAAATTTCCCAGTTTTGACCTATAGCCATATCTACGAGTCTATTATAGCGGTAGAGTGGAACTGTTGCAAGCAAAAGCATGGTATGTATTGTACGAGACAAATGCAATATGTGATATTTTACCATTATACCGATATGTATATCCTAATGTGCCATTGATTTATTTCAACCTTAATGCAAAGGTTTTTATTGGAATCAGTATCAAATATTGTGATTCACTATTTATTAAACGAGAGGCTTTTTGTAATTTTTATTGATTGCCGCGGTATTTTAGAAATAAACTATAAACAGCTATGAAAACAAATAAGTACTTTCATATTATCCGGGTAGATAGATCGCCAAAAATGATTGTCAATTGCCACTTTTGTTTATTGTTGTCAATTGTCAATCATGTTCAAAATTGTAATATAATATACATTTAATAAATACATAATATTGCTAAAAAATGATAAAACAAAATAACAACAACAAAATAGAACATCATAAAAAAATGATGAAATTGATTATATAGGTATACTTATAAAAATACTTTGGTATTAACTTTAATATGGCAACTATATAATATTAACTTTGTGTGGTTAAAATGCAGAAAGCAGCCCCCCCCCCCCCACTCATACACGCACACAAAAAGTTATTGTAATTAATATCGTTGGTGCAGTGAATATTACCTTGCCAGGACAACACATAAGCAGGGTTGGCAAAAAAAAAAAAAAAAAGTTTTTTTTTTTTTTTTTTAAATAACAAAACAAAAAAAAATTGTTTATTTGGTTTAAACCGGGATTTTTTAAAAATATCATTTCCTAATGCATGTAGCTGTACATTTGCTGATAAAAATAAACATTGTTATAGTATATTAAGTAATATAACTTCATTTGAAAATATCCTGATTAAATAATTAGTCTGTTATGTAGAAAATTGAATTCATTTCTAATTTAAACATTAGTAACCTTTGTCTTATGTTGAAAAAATAAACTGCTCTACACAGTGTAACTTTGATATCTTGAAAATCTTAAGACAATATTTTTGATTAATTATGGATATATAATATTTTATGAACTTTTTTTTCTACCTTGATACAGTCAAACCTCGTTAACACACTTAACGCGAATTACTTTTAGCACAAACTGATTGTCTCGTCCAGTTGTATGCAACATACTCGTTAAGTTCTGATAACACGAACAAAAAAATTTTCCCCTTGAGTGTTCGCATTAACGAGGTTCGACTGTTTTATATACATATTTATATACATACATATATGTAAATATACATATATTTACATATACAAATATTGTATATATACACACATATATATATGTAAATATATATATATATATTTACATATATGTATGTATATAAATATGTATATAAAATACTGGCGCCCGGCTAACCGAAAAGTACCGAATTTTTTTTATATATGTATTCGAATACTTCTGATTATTTTGTTTTAACATTTTTGGCCATTAAATTCTGTAACTGAAAAGATTGATATTATTGAATGCTATAACTGACATATAATTTTTGCATGTCGTCTCATTCAACTTCATATCTTGAAATTCTTTTTTAAATTCTTAAAGGATAATCTCCCCAATTGAGAAAATTTTCTTTTACTACTTGGCCAAAATCTTAAGTCATTGTATTATGTTATTAACTGCCGTAAATAATCTGTATTTTTTAATTGATAATATTTTATGCTAAATACTGAATGTTTTATCCCTGTTAATTTTGACATGTTTCATGATAACTCTCTCGGTGCATCAACACATTCTAATTTTCATCCTTCATCCACACAAACATGACCTAAACTCATTATGTCTCATGTAGACTGCTTAGATAAAATATTAAAAGTAGAAATTATTTCTATAAATAATTTAAAACACAGGCAAACTAAAAAACACCATTAAATATTACATTAGATTTGTTCTAAAAAAGCCATTTGGTTTAAACCATGCCAACCCTGCATGGTACTGACAAACATGATGAATTTTTATGCTGCTTATATGAATTTATTTAGTTTTTTTTTATGTGAATTTATTTTTTTTTTTATTGCAAAAGTAAGCTTCAATTAAATTTAGCATCTAAGTATAGAAAATCAGATCATAAAATTAGGTTATTAAAAAAATAATACGCAGAATTATTTACATTGTGCAGACAAATTTTTAAAGTAAGTTATGAGTCAGTATATCAGATTATTTTTTTTAAAAAAAAGGAATCATTGAGTGGAGGTTTTACTGTATAATTTTATTGACCCCAAACTGGAGATCATGTTAGATAGTTTCTGTTTAGAGATTATGGGAGTATCACAAAATGGTGTATACTAAAAGCACAATTAATCATTATTTACAATCTTATCACAGCAATATGGAGATGTTTTTATTCCAAAAATTAAATGTTTACTGCAATGTTAAGAGAAATTTATAGTTTAATTCTTGATTTTTATATGTGCTTTATTTTTAATTTTTGTATAATGTTTATTTGTTCTTTTGTTTTAAAAGTGTATAATTTTGATTGATACAATAAAACAGTTTGTGAAAGTGTATAATTTTCAAATGTTTAAGTGATCACTGTCACTTTTACCTTAACAACGTTAGTTTTTTTTTTTTTTTCAAACTTTCCGATTGGTACCAACTATATTGCTTGGCGATAATGGCATTGGTTTAATGGAAAATATCCAATAAATAAAAATATCCAGAATGTAGTCAAGGGTGCAGGGTTTCTGTCTGAAATCAGTTTTTTGAAAATGTCCAAGTATGCTTGTATAAAGACTTTTTTTTTTCATTTGGTATATTTCAGTCCTTAAGAATAATATGTATTTAATTTCCAATAACAGAAAATTTGGAATGGAGGAGGAATATGGCTACCCAATTTCATCTTTGAAGTATGGTGATGGAGTAGACCTGAACTATCGTATGCACTCGCTGCCACAGTTGCAGAAAATTCTCAAAGTGTCTGCGGGAGTTACTACAGAGACAGAAAATAATCTGCAGGTAAATTTTTTGCAATTGCAGCGTTAATTAAACACTTACCTGTAACGTTTTTATGTGTTTTATTCACATTTATTAAAGAGAAACTTAAGTTTTTGCATTAAGTAAGTTATGGTTTGATGGAAAAATAATCTGCAAAAGAGAAAAGAAAATCTGTGACGCTAGTCTCCATTCTTGATCTTTTTGCTACCGAACTCGCTACATGGTTATATAAATAGTGATTTTAGCGAATAGTGGATTTCACTGAATATCTTTTTTTTTTTTTTTAATTACACATATACTGATCATAATTTCTTTTTTTAAATTTCATAAATAAATAAAATTAAACACAAATTAAAACTGATATTTTATCACTTTTTTTTAATTAACAGCTTGATGTATTCTGTGTAATATTTCAAACACCATAATGCTAATAATAAAATAAATGGCTTTTGCTTATTACTAAATACTTAATAGTATAATTTTATCTGTAAATGCATTTAATTCACATATAATTTAGATAAAATAAGGGGCTCATTATTATCATTGTTAAATGTACTTTTTATTTCCAGTTAGAAATTGTTAAAAAACTTTTTAAACCCTCCCCCCTGAATAATCCTTTATATATATATATATATATATATATATATATATATATATAAGAAGAAAAATCATGATTCCCTGCTCCTCATTATAAGTGCAGATTCACTGTCACCAGATGCCACAAGGCAACTAAATTGTTTGCTGTGACCACTAACTTTCACCGCCTAAGTCGTTAAAGGGCAGAACTGAGAAATTGAAATTTCATTAGTGGTCAGTAATACGAGTTTTATAAGTGGCCACTTTTTTAACTTTTGTTAAAATTTTTATTAGTATTAAGCTAAAATTAAATAGCCCATATTAATGTGTTTATATAAACATAATGCAAACAAAAAAAGTACAATCCTTAATAAAATGAAAAAAAATTTTAGTCTGTCCTTGTAGGAAAGTGATCATAAGGTGGCCAGTGACAATTTTTTAATAGCCACTTTTTTCTCATTTAGTGGGCTGGTGGCTAGTGTTAATTTTGCACTTTATAAGTCGCCATATATATTTATTTTTATTTTATTTTTTAAGATAATCTCTCCTTATAGCAAAACAAATGACTGAAGTCTATTTTGATTTTTATAGTGTAAAATAATGGGACACATTCTCAATTTTTTGAATGACAATGTCAAATTAAGAAATATTCTTTTCCTGATATTTCCCACTATCCTTTTTGCTTATTTTCTACATATCTCGCTCAACTTTATCTTCTGACAGTATATAGTTTAAGATTTATATTATACTTAATATACAAATTTCAAGAATTTTATGCTTAATTAAATATACACATTTGAAGTAATTAGTCTGTATGTTGTACGTGTGTTCAATTATTTTTCATTTTTTTAATTCCTTAGTTTTTTTTGTTTAGTTTTCTGTATATAAATGCTGTTTGTATGTGTTTTTCACAATGTGGCCACTGGATTTTTTTTTTTTTTTTTTTTGGTTTAGCAGCCACTAGTGCAATACTGATTTTGGGAATCTGCACCTATATTCCTCATAGGACTTTAGCTGTTTGAGTTGTTTGAATAATTTTTAATAGTAATTTATAAATTCCCAGTACAACTGGATACAGATATTAGAGAATGAATTATATAATTGCTTTTTTCATAGGCCTTTGGGGGTGTTCCCTTCCTTAGAGAAATCCACCTTTCTCTGCAGGAGGAGGAGGGGTATATCAGAAGGCAAATAATTCACAAGATGACATGGCTTTTTTTTCTCATCAATAGTGTTGTCAATTTGCAACATATTTTCCACTTTATTAGCGTTTGAAATTTTGCTAAAAGTGTGTTTAGCTTTGTGTTTTTAGCAACATGATTTAAATAACTTGATTTTTTTTTTTTTTACAAAGTTCTTGCTGATTTGTTTTTTTTTTAATTTGGTCAAAATATGTTGTAATAAGTATTGCATATTTTAGTACTGTGTATTGTATGGGAGGGGGAAGTTTTTTATTCCAGTGTTTCATCTTAAAATTATGTTCTCAGTTAAAAATGGTTAATTTAAGCTAAAAAATATATGCACATTTTTGAGTTATTAGTAAAAAGAGAGTTTCTGCTACTATAAGGATAACTGCCTAGGTTAAATATAACTCGTTCTGATGTATTTTAATCAGAGTCTGGAAATATAAACCAACAGGCAGATGCAGTTAAAAAAAATCAGAATTTACAGTATATTTTGAACTAAATAAAATACCCTCCCCCCTTTCTTTTGTTCCAATTTGTGCAAAATTTTAAAATATTATTAGGTAATCATAAAACCAATAACTTTTATGCTAACCAATTCGATAGTCAGTTTCCTTTAAAGGGTATTAAGGATTTTGCTAATTCTTAATCATTTAACAAGCTAATAGGCCATTTCTTCTATTAAAGAATTTTTTGACTAAATCTCACTCTTACTAATTTTTAATGTTGGACCCAGTAGCATAAAGTTATGGTTGTGTCTGCGACAGCAATTTAGTGAGATGAAAATTGTCTGCTTGAGTAGCGTGTTACATTTTCTTATGTACAAACATTGAGTGTTAAAATAAACAGCATTCTTACTGATTAATACCAGGAGTCATTCTGAGTAAAAAAAAAAAAAAAATCAAACTCACAGCGAATTTTCCAAAAGGTTACAACAGAGGGGGGGGGGGTGAAAATCAACTACCGGCACTAATTATGTGTTTATATATATTTTAAATAGTAAATATATTTATCTCTGGATATCACTGGAAATGGAAAAACACTTCAGGGATAACAGGATAATTTTTTAAATTTTCAATTGGAGAACATGGATGTAGACTTCTGGGAAGCAGGGTTAGGTTTTTGACATGACAAGCGTCAAAAACTGGTTTAAACTGTCATAAAGTGGTTTAAACTGTCGAAAACTGCCAAATACATGCAACACGCTAAAACATTTTAACAATTGATAAATATTAAATAAGTCAATGACTTATGTGATCTTTTATTAAAATTTAATAATTTAAAAAATATATTATTTGCAATAATTTTTTTTTTTTTTTTGGATTTTTCAACCAGAAGAAAATAATTTTGTACAATTAAATAATCCGAATCAATTTTACCCCGCAGCATGCTGCAGCACACCACGTGTTTAGCACATTTATTTACACCCAAAAGATTTTTGAGTTTAGAGTGTATGAAATGTTAGAAAATAGTCTGTCTCTTAATTGATGCTGAGCTAGTAGGACTTGATAGCAAAAGCTAGATAAGCAAGTTTTGAAGCAGGCTCAAAAAGCTGTTGCATTTAATGATACCTTTCCACCAGGGTTTGGTTTTTGACGTCAAAAACTGGTTTTTGACATGACAAGCGTCAAAAACTGGTTTAAACTGTCATAAACTGGTTTAAACTGTCGAAAACTGGTTTAAACCGTCAAAAACTGCCAAATACATGTAACACGCTAAAACATCTTAACAATAGATAAACATTAAATAAGTCAATGATTTATGTGATCTTTTATTGAAATTTAATAATTTAAAAAATATATTATTTGCAATAATTTTTTGATTTTTCAACCAGAAGAAAGTAATTTTGTACAATTAAATAATCCGGATCAATTTTACCCCGCAGCATGCTGCAGCACACCACGTGTTTAGCACATTTATTTACACCCAAAAGATTTTTGAGTTGAGTGTATGAAGCGTTAGAAAATAGTCTGTCTCTTAATTGATGCTGAGCTAGTAGGACTTGATAGCAAAAGCATTGCTAGATGAGCAAGTTTTGAAGCAGGCTCATAAAGCTGTTGCATTTAGTGATACCTTTCCACCAAACAATGGAGTACCCTATAGCACTGAAATAGGAAGACTGGAAAGGGGATTCTTTAGCTTCATACACAATCAGTATGGGTAAGCATCTATAAACTCTCTCTGTAGCTCAAGCGCGAGCTGAATCAACTGACTTCATCAACCGTCTTTTAGATGACCGAGCCAATTTTGTTCAGTTTTAAAATCGAAAACATTTTTATATATTGAAAGAAAGCATGTTTTAAAAAGATTTTGACTTTAAGCTTTTTTTTTTTTAAATTACTTCTGTTATTTTGTAAATGTTTGAAATTAATAATCCAATTTCAATTTTGAATGGAATGGTTATTGCCTAGACTAGAATAACATTGATGCACATTATCTTGTTATATATACAAAAAAATCTACACTTTTCTAAGTTTTTTTCCCCATAAAAAAAGCTAGCTAATGCTTTAAGCTCTCAAAAGTAAGAGAAATTAAAACAATTTTAAGTAAGAGAAAAAATGTACAGCTCAGGTGAGCTTGATGTCTACTTTTTATAAAAACACAATTTTACAAAAAAAAAAAAAAAAAAAAAAAAATTAAATATTACCCTGTTAAAAAGTTGTACTTAACAATAATACTTTACTATGTACTAATTACTGATATACAGTAAGAGTGAATTTAAAATGTTACATGTAATGTTGTCATGTGTGACATTTAATTTGAATTTTTACAGATCAATTTAGTATTTGAGGTTTTTGACATGACGGTTTAAACTATGGT
The DNA here is from genome assembly GCA_963932465.1 of Maratus speciosus. Lineage (NCBI taxonomy): Eukaryota > Metazoa > Arthropoda > Arachnida > Araneae > Salticidae > Maratus > Maratus speciosus. The sequence continues at coordinate 98,520 of CAWVRF010001236.1, read as the reverse complement.
TTAAACCCGACATAAACTGACACATGTCAAAAACCTGCCAACCCTGTAACTATTACTAATACTATATACTAATTATACAGTTACAGTAATAGTGAATTTTAAATATTACATCTAATGTGTGACATTTAATGTGAAATTTTACAGATCACTGTAAGTATTTGAGGTTTTTGACGAGGTTTTTGACAAGGGGTTTTTGACATGACGGTTTAAACCGCAGTTTAAACTGTCAAAAACTGACATGTGTCAAAAACCTGCCAACCCTGCTTTCCACCAAACAATGGAGTCCTCCCTATAGCACTGAAATAAGAAGACGGGAAAGGGGATTCTTTAGCTTCATACACAATCAGTATGGGTAAGCATCCATAAACTCTCTCCGTAGCTCAAGTGCGAGCTGAATCAACTGACACAGCAGTCAACCCTTGCCCCTGATGGTTGGGATGCAAAGTGTAAGCCAAACAGTGGTATGGTTTCATGATTTGATCCCTTCTATTATGCACTTTTTCAATATGGGCTTACAGGAATTTTCTTTTAGATGACCAAGCCAATTTTGTTCAGTTTTAAAATCGAAAACATTTTTATATATTGAAAGAAAGCATGTTTTAAAAAGATTGACTTTAAACCTTTTTTTTTTTAATTACTTCTCTTATTTTGTAAATGTTTAAAATTAATAATCCAATTTCAATTTTGAATGGAATGGTTATTGCCTAGACTAGAATAAAGTTGATGCACATTATCTTGTTATATATACAAAAAAATCTACACTTTTCTAAGTTTTTTTTTTCCCATAAAAAAAGCTAGCTAATGCTTTAAGCTCTCAAAAGTAAGTGAAATTAAAACGATTTTAAGTAAGAGAAAAAATGTACAGCTCAGGTGAGCTTGATGTCTACTTTTTAAAAAAACACAATTTTACAAAAAAAAAAAAAAAAAATTAAATATTACCCTGTTAAAAAGTTGTACTTAACAATAATACTTTACTATGTACTAATTACTGATATACAGTAAGAGTGAATTTAAAATGTTACATGTAATGTTGTCATGTGACATTTAATTTGAATTTTTACAGATCAATTTAGTATTTAAGGTTTTTGACATGACGGTTTAAACTATGGTTTAAACCTGACATAAACTGATACATGTCAAAAACCTGCCAATCCTGCAATTATTACTAATACTATATACTAATTATACAATTACAGTAATAGTGAATCTTAAATATTACATCTAATGTGTGACATTTAATGTGAAATTTTACAGATCACTGTAAGTATTTGAGGTTTTTGACAAGGGGTTTTTGACATGACGGTTTAAACTGCAGTTTAAACCGTCAAAAACTGACATGTGTCAAGAACCTGCCAACCCTGCTGGGAAGGACCCTCAAAATCAGCATTCATAGTACATTTCTTTGAAATAATAAATATTAATACTTTTAAAACAAATAACCCAACTAGGACCAGGAAAGTACCCAAAGTAAATGGGTATTTTTGTCCTTATATGTATATTTTAAAAACTGATATGGCTGCTTCAAAATACAGAATGTTTTCCCGAGCTTCTTTTCCTTTTGCTTTTGGTTCCTGCTCAACAACACAAAACTTTCCGACACATTTTGTAGTTCATTTTTAAGCTTAAAGGTATAAAATTAGCAGGCTTGACTATTGGAGTGATTTGGAATTGAAATGAGTTTTCCATTTTTTTATAAACAAATTACTTATCAGTTATAAGCAATTTTAGTTGTGTGACAACTGTTTTTTCTTTTTTCTCTCTTGCAATACCAAGCTTGGAAATTCTCCTCAAAAGGCAACTTTGACAGTATTTCTGAATTATTTTTTGCCTTTACCAAAAAAGGGAAAACATCTTTTGATCGCATAGCTTTTGAATAAAAACATCTGCCACTTTCATGCATTTCTGGAAAAAAAAAAAGAATTACAAGAATACATCAGAAATAAGCTCTGTTAGATTTGAAAAAGAGCCTTAAAGAAACTCTGAAATGCAGTTTTGGACCAGATAGCTAAGGCAGTGTACCATCTTTTAATAATCATTATGGTTTTTAACTTGTATCTCGGTGAATTTTGAAAAAAAAAAAATTGAAAATCTGAGTTTTATGCATCAGAACTGCTTTCATTGGTCTTCTTCCAAATTTTCAGATCTGCATGTGCAATATAGATTTGTAAATGCAATTTTAAGTGACCTTTTTAGCAAAGTATCTCACCAACCTTCAAAGAGTTAAAAGAGAGCTTTCACAAGATTCCATTTATTAAATAATCTTATAATTATATTCTATAATAAGTAAATTCCTTATTTTTTGTTTCTCTGTATTATTTGAAATGTGTAATTTGTAAATAAAATGAGCTCACTAGAAAGAAAACCTTTAACAGGCTGACTTACAAAATTTTGTATTGACGAAAGTTTAGACTAATTCCCATGTAGTAAATAAAATGGCCTAGAGTTTATTAGAAAATCTGATCGATAATTTATAAAAATCTGTTTTCTCAAAGTTATATACAAAGTTTGTATCCCATTATTGCATATGTTTTGTGACAGCCAGGAGCAGTTAGCATTCTATATTTTTGTGACCTAATGTAATCTATACAGTTGAACCTCGTTAACATGAACACGCTTAACATGAATTACTTTTAACATAAATTATTCTCACAGTCCCCTATAAAAACGAATACAAAGATTTGATACTGATAACATGAATTACATGTTAACGTGAACAAATTTTTGATTCCCCTTGAGGTTCATGTTAACGAGGTTCGACTGTACAAGCTCGGTTACATTTAATCTTGTGAGTATGATGGACAATGCATTCAATTAATAGTATTTATTTCAAAGTAATTTGATAACAGATATGCTGAAAGCTGCACATTGTCACCTGTTAGCAAAGAATGTAGGCCAATTAATATTCCTAAACATACTTGCATGGGATTTAAAAGGTCTTCTCTGCATCTTTAACATACTTCAGAAACTCCATTAAATATGAAGGTGATGTACAGTTTAAACAGGTCCATTTATAAATTATAAGATGAAGCGAGTGAAAAAGAAATCATTAACTGTTGCAATGATTTGAAATTACTCTGTAAAAGTTGTATCAATAGTAAAAATAAGTGAGCTTTGTTGAGAGAATGTATAAAATTAATGATTTCAGCTCTGACATTTCCATTTTTGTTTAAACACATAGCCTTAAGAGCTTAAACTAGGCACAGAAAGAAATGTTCAAGCTAATGTTAATGCTATGGCAGCAATCTTTACAGATTTCTTGTTCCCATTTGAATGCTTTTAAATGATTCTCTTTTTCTTTTTTTCTGTGTTTGGGGGGGGGGGGGGCACAGGGTACCTGAGGTTAACGTTTATTGTGCATTTCTACTTTTTCGATGTTTGTTACAGTTGTTTTATATGCTTCTACTTTTGGAAGTGGTTCTGCAAGTGAAACTATTCTCATATACAGAAATTGCTACGAAATTTGAAAAAGTACATACACACAACAATAAGTATTGACTTCAGGTATCGCATGCAAAATAATTAAGCCTTAAGAGCCTAAACTAAGAAATGCTCGAACTAATGTTAATCCTATGGCAGCGTTCCTTACAGATTTCTTGTTCCTATTTTTAATATTTTTAAATGATTCTCTCTCTCTCTCTCTCTTTTTCTTTTTTTTTTTGGGGGGGGGGGAGGGGGGGGGGACACAGGGTACCTGAGGTTAACATTTATTGTGCATTTCTACTTTTTCGATGTTTTTTACAGTTTTTTGATATGCAGATACTTCTACTTTTGGAAGTGGTTTTGAAAGGGAAACTATTCTCGTATACAGAAATTGCTACAAAAGTTGAAAAAAGTACATACACACAACAACAGGTATCGACTTCAGGTATTGCATGCAAAAAAAATAATATAAAAGTATTCAAATACAAGTGAGAAATCTGTGAAGACTTTTCTCATAGGTTTAACATTGTTTGCATTTATCCGCGTGACTAGCGTAGGTTCTTGTCCACACTAGTCACAGGGAAAAATGAAAACGCTAATGTTAAGTCTATGGGAGCATTATTTTCAAATATCTTGTTTGAATTTTAATATTTTTAAATGATTTTTTTGCATAGGATAGCTGGAGACTATCTACAACTGGGCTAATTTTTACTTTCGAAACCGCTTCTGAATTTGAAATTATCCTAATATTAAAAAAACTATAACCAAAATCAGAAAAATAAAAGCTAGCACAGTTGTAGATCACCCTCATCTATACTAAATAAATAAATAAAAAAAAATCATTGAGAAATATTAAAATCAAAGCGAGAAATTTGAAAATAATGCCCCGTAAGATTAACATTAACCTCCTTTTTCTTGGTGTGACTGAAATATCCTTTTAAGATGATTTTATGTAACCTTTTCTACAAGTCACTTTTGTATTTTCTTCGAAAATTTATTTTAGTGCTTATATCCATGTTGAATGAACCACTCTTTTTCTTTAAGGTACTTAAGTTGATCAACCCTGTGTGTGGAATAAACTACAGAGCAAATAAATTGGCAGAGGTAATGCTGTAAGATGGCCAAAACTTCTGGAATTTTGTATATATTAGTAAATTGAAAAGAAAACATTGTATACATAAATATTAGAACTGTGTATATTAATGTAATTTAATTGTTGTAATAAATATCTTTCTATATTTTAATTGCTTGTTTTAAATATTTGTAAATCATAATGAAATCAATTTATTTTCTAAATGTTCTAAAATATTTATGCTTGAACTTTAATATGGTTCTCAAATACCCTGCCTAACAACGTAAAACTTTGACACAATTTTAAACTCATTTTTAAACATGAAGGTATAAAGTTTGCTGCCCTGACTATTTAGTGATTTGGAATGAAAATAAATTTTCCATTTTTTGATAAATTACCTTTTGACTTAAAAGCAATTTTGCTCAGGACAACCAATTTTCTTCACTTTTCTTGACCTGCGTGGAGAATTCGGCTGAAAGGTTTTAATAGTATTTTCTGAAAGATGTTATGCATTTACAAAAAAAAAAAAAAAAAAAATCTTTCAATTATAGTTTCTGAATTAAAAAATTATACATTGCAAATTTCATGTATTTCTGAACGAAGATTGATAAAGAAAAAAATGTCAGAAATTAGCTCCTTTGAATTTAACGACAGCTTTAAATGTTTTTTTTTTTCTAAATACCATATGCAATGATATTTTTACTGCTTTTTTAAGCTATTTTTAATAAAAGAAATATTCTTTGGTGATTTTAAGAAATATGAATTTTTATTTTTGCTATAGAAAATTGTATTTTATTTAACAGTTTGTGGCCTTTAAAACTTCCCCTCTCATTTTCAAAATCATTCATGATAGAAATATTTTCACAAAATTTAAAAACAATAACTTGGTTAACAATGTCAAGAGACATCATGCATAATGAAAATCAGTGCAAACATAAAATAATCCTATTTAATTTAATGTTTGCATATGCATGATGTCTCATGACATTGTTTACCAAGTTATTGTTTTAAATTTTGTGAAAATATTTCTATCATGAATGATTTTGAAAATGTTACCATTTGTGCGATGAAACGTTCGTCAATCTAAATAAAGATATTTTATCACTTTTTATAGCAGCATTTAGCTTAAAAAGATCATGTCGAGTCAGACTCGACATAGAAGTACAAAGGATTAAAAAAAAAATTCAGATAGATAATAAATTGATATTGCAGAAGTTATGGGCACCTGCATTAAAGAACATCGATGTTTCATTCTCAACAAAAATGCAGAAACAAAAATTAAATATTTCTTAAATTTCTAAAACTTAATTTTTTTAAATATTTAAAGCTTAACTTATAGAAATCCAAAATATTTAAGGTATACTTATTACATCTTTCATTTTCCTATGGATTAAATATTATCCAATACACTTTTGACATTTTTTTCTTACAAATTACTTTTCTAAATTTAAAGTAACATTACTTTTAGGGTTTTCAGTAGATTGATTGCAAAATTTCAGGAGGGAAAAGCTATTAAAAACAGCAGAATTTGATTAGTTTTTAAATAATAGATGGTTGTGCTACAACTAATTGTGTCATTTATAGAATAAGATGTGAATATTTAGAAATTGTTTAATTTTTATACAGATTCATTGTTTGTTAAAAGAAACAAATAACACAGAGTTTTTGAATTTGTAGATATTTAGAAATTTTTTATCGGATAGAGCTTGTTTTAAAAAACCTTGATATAATTTGTGTATTTTTCTATATCAACCAGAAATCTAAATATTAACTCATTCAGCTGAAAACTTATGCTAAAACCTATTATTAATATTCTAAATTTTAAACTGTACATTAAGTTTTGCAAGAATAATTAAACACCCATTTTTCCATTTAAAAAAAATCATATAAGTGGCGATTTGCTGGACAGTGGCAGTTTTAAACATTTAACTGAAAGAAAGAAAATTTAGATTTGTATGTTGAGGAAAAAAAAAAAAAATTCTAATTTCCAAGTACGTAACAAGAATCTCGGAAGAAATTATAAAATTTTGGCCAATTACTAATTTTTCTTTATTCGTTGAAAATGTAATTTTTATCCTCTTCACGCCCTTGGCGACATATGTAGATGTTTAGTTTTTATAATTATAATTAGTCAAATAATAAAAGGGACAAAAATTTGATAACTTATTCACTACAGAATCCCTCAAAAAGAGAAGTAAAAATTTTATGTTTTGGCTGCATCAATGTACAGGTTGATAAAAAATAAGGGTAAGACTTTGTACTTTCCCTGTATATATGATTCTGACTACAGAATAACCCATAAGAATCTCCCACATTTGACAGGATAATATAAAACAAAAAGGATTGGAGAGAGAAACTTGTTTGTTTTAAAATATACAATGGATATGACAAGAGTTTAAAATGACTGTGTTTTAGAAATTATGTTTGGTAGTGTTGTCCATTGCGAACAATATACAATTCAAGACGATGTCTGAAATCTATCATCATCTGACATATCATGTCTTGCAGAAGCTGCTACCTCTGCTTGAATTACTCTTGAGGCATAAAACCTATGCTCTTTCTGATCCCAAGAGACTAATATTCAGGTCGAAGTGGCAGCTATTCCACAAGACGAAGCATCAGTGGTGATAGATTTCAGACATTGTCTTGAATTGTGTATTGCTCGCAATGGACAACACTTACCAGACACCATTTCTGAAAGATTGTCATTTTAAACTCTCGTCATACCTATTGTATATTTTTGAACAAACAAATTTCTCTCTGCAGTCCTTTTTTTTTATCCTGTCAATTGTGGGAGCTTTTTTTTTTTTGGGGGGGTCATCCTGTACTTTTACGGTATATATACCATACATTTCATTTACAGTACATATACTGATTACAAACACTTTTACGGTACATATACCACACATTTAATTTATGGTATATATACTGCATAAATATTTTTTACGGTACATATACTGTATATTTAATCTATGGTATATATGCTGTATAAATGGTTTTTACGGTATATATACTGTATATTTAACGTACGGTATATATGCTGTATGAAAGTTTTTTTGCGGTACACATACTTTAAATATTTTACGGTACATATACCGTCCAGTTAAATTACGGTATATGTACTGGTCACAAAGTTGCCAGTATATGTACCGTAATTTTTGACCAAAATTTTTTACTGTGTATGAAATTCAGATTCCTTGATTCTCCCAAAATTCTTGAAATAAAAACACCTTATTTAATCTGTCATTAAATGAGGGGGATGTATATAATTCAAATTGCTTCAGACACTGTAAAAAAATCTTCTTAACATGCCAGAATATAATATGACTTCCTGCAAGTTACACATTATTACGGAAAGCGTCCCTTTACTATTGAAAACCACAGAAACCAAAACATTTCCGATATAATTAAAGAGGCTCTTACAAAAACGGAATTCCTTTTGTTGCCCACAATTTTCAAAAGCGTTTCTGAGTAACTTTTACAGTGCAATGATTAGTTTTCCCAACATTAACAATCGATTTTTTGATGTTTTTCAATTCTGCAATAAACATACTCGATACGCAAAAAAATTTACACGTACAAGAATAACAAAATAATATCAATTTTAATGTTAATACTATTTCTGTTAATTTACCTCGTCTGTCAGTTAATCATGTTTGTTGAACATAAAAATGTGTACTTGAGAATTGGCAGCATCCGGAAAACCTATGTTCCTGGAGAGGAAAACCGATTATTAGTAAAATCTACACGGAATAAACGTTTCTGAAAATCACGGCAGCAAAATAAATTCTCTTTCTACAAATATTTCTTTAAATCTCGACCATCTATTAATTTCTGAAGATACCTGAACACTCTTCAGATTGGTGGGTAACTCGGAAGAAGTTATATATTTTCCTAGGTGAATATATGATATTTTCATAGATTAAAACAAATTCGTCTTTTTTACAGTGAATGAAGTACGATTTCTTCTGAAATTATTCAAGATCATTCTGAATGTTGTAAAAATGTGTTTAATTATTTTAAATGAGTAAATGCATATAAGGTTACGCGGAGCAACTGGGCCATGATTTTACAATGTGACTTTACAGATTCTGACGATTCAGCTTCAAAAAGCTAATGTTCATTTGAATTAAAATCTGAACTTTTGTAAATGTGTTCAGTTAAATTCCCTCTATCAGATAGAAATGCTCAAAATTACATTTTAATACTTAAAAATAAAAATATATACATATTTCATCTTTCTTTCCTCATGAGTCCAGTTACCCCATGAAAATGAGGTAAGAAGTAAGAGACACTCAAAAAAAATATTTATAACTATTGGGGTAACTGTATCTAACATGGTCCAAGTACCCCTGATATACAGGGATGTAGTGGACCTGATATACGGTAGTATACGCCGTATACCTTCTGGATTTTTTAAGGGAACACCGTATACCCTATGTTTCTCAAAAAAGCTACAGTATATACAATATAGGGTATACCCTCTGCCTTGAGCGTACACCCCCTGCTTAGAGCGCATACCCTCTGCTTTTTCTACGACTACACTACTGCTGATATATGTCCCAGTCACCCCATTGTTGAAAATTTTATAGGGTAACTGCGACACAGTGCTTACGTTTGAAACATGAAGTAAATATGTATAGATACCAAATAATATTAACCCGTTAATAGTCGCGCGTTGGTCTTTTCCCCGCCCGAAATTCGTTATCTTCCTGTAACTCATTTCCCTTTAAAGTTACGATAGCCAAATTCCGTGTAGCTGACCTTGAGTGTTCACACTCTTGTGTAGTAAAATTGCAAGTCATTCCTGCTATTTCTTAGCATTTTATTGCATTCTTAATTTTCAATCGGTCTAAATGACCTCGTTGCGACCACTTGCGTTAGTTGAATTTTTCCCCCTCGTGTTCATCCTTTCCCATTTCCGCGAAATCTTTGGGGGAAAGTTTCTTCGAAGTACCGACTCTCTCCCTGTTGTTATTTCGTATTTCTTTCTTTCTCTTATTTTACACGTTCATAGAGTACTTTTTTTACTTTTAGAATGTTACTTAAAATTGTTTTATTATATTAGTTGTGAAGTCAGTTCACACAAAAAACTAATGGATGATCACTTACATTTTTTTTTCATTGTCAAACATTGCGGGAATGAATTCTCAAATTGATAATTGTTTAAATATGGAAAAAAAGAGAAATTCGTCATCATTATTTGAAAGAAGTTGCTTTCCATTTATTACCGGAACATATAAATCAAAGAAAACAGACAATAACACTGCCAAACCATTAAAAAAAAAAAGAGAAGAGAATTTTGTTGGAATCAGTAAAAAAATTGCCGTATCTCCAAAATCTGAAAAGTATCGTTTTTGTACAAAAAAACAAACTCGAAAGATAAAACAATTTTCTCAGAAATTTTAGTATGTATATCTGCGAAGAACATACATATAATTTATTTGTACAATAAGAAAAATAATGAGAATTTTATAATGTAGGTTAGAAATTACGCAAATAAAAATCTCTTTTGGATAATTCAGTGAATGTGTATACTATGATTTAAAAAAAAAATATTTTAAGTATTTTTCTAAAATTTATCTATTTTTAAATTTTTATACTGTAAGTAAAAACACATTTTTTTTTTAACAATGTCGCAGAAAAAGTTTTTTTTATTATTATTGAAATCCAATAGAGGCTTGGAGACGGTGTCTAAAAAATTTAAATTTGTTGTCCTTCATCAATTGTTCAAACTATTTTTCAGAATAATGTTTTCCAGAATACGAGAGAAAATTCATTTAAATAAAATTATTGCTGCATATTTATAATTTCGGAGAAAAATTTCTTATTGTTTTTATTATTTTAATGAATGTTATTATAAAACAATAAATTATAACATTATTATGAAACCTTATTATGAAATGTACAATTGAATATTTATTTTAATTAAATAGTTGCTGTAAAATACATCCCAATTAAGATGAACCTTTCAGTGATTCTATTAATTAAAATAATTTATCCATCTTAGGATTCAAATCTACAATTGCAAATGTATTTAAATTAAATATATAATTTCCATAACTTATTATTTACTTTATATAAGCGAAGTTCGTATCCAGAGTTTTTATTCAAGGGCGTTGCTCCCACCCTAAAATAAGTAGAAAAACTACAAATCGTGCATTTTCATTTGAAAAATGGATTTAAACATAAAATCTCGAGAGCCCCCCCCCCCCCCCCTTATACACACACAGACACCTCACAAAATAAATAAATAAAACGTAGTTACAACATTTACAATTTCGAAATTAAGTATTTTTTACCTTTTTCTTTATTATATATATATATATATATATATATATATATATATAATATGCCGATGAATTAGTGGTTTTGTATTTGATTTGCAGTTGCATGTCATAGGTTCCATTTTTATTTTCAGTTTAATTGTTCAATTTAATGTCAGTGTAATATATTGATGCTAAATTTATTAATTTTATTTTATTAAATGGATATAGAGTGCCGGAGTATCATAAAAATCTACCTGACTCTGATTCTGTCCTTCAAAAAAAAAAAAAAAAAAAAAAAAAAAAAAAATCTATCACGAATTTAGATTCATATTCGTAAATGTTTTCCTACTAATTATTCATTCATAGTAACATCAGAAATTCAATCAAATCATTTACTATTTACTTTTAAGTATTTATGCAAAACGAAGAAAGAGTTATTAAAAACATTTATCTAGATGCCAACTGAATATATACTTAAGCGAAATAAATAATTTTCTGTAAAAGGTTGTAAAATGAATAATTGCTCTAATCTTTTAAAGTTCAGTCAATATTTTCACCCTACGTTATCCGTTTTCGATCATCTGATAACACCAGCAAGTTTCCCCTTCGTTTTCGGCCTGCTGGTAACGGCGGCAAATGGACCGAACGCGGCTACTAACGTTCTAAAAAATGTCGCGACTACTCTCGGGTTAATGTAGTTATATGCCTAATCTTTAAAATGAAAGTTGTTTAATGAAAGTACTTACAGTATTTTAATAAAAAGCCGAGGAAATTCAAACAAATGGACGGTGTTTTTAATAAAAGTAACGTAAATTTTTGACAACCTACCACAGCAAAAAGAGAGTTATGATTGAGTTGACACCCGTTGTTTTTGGAAGTAGAGATTAAGGTACATTGTTCACAAAAGCTAAAGCTTAAAAAACATCAACGGTTTTTTTTATAAAATAGCCTATGGCCCAGTTACCTCGTGTATCTAGGTACCCCAGCTAACACTACTGAAAACAATGAAGGAATGATTCATTCTCGTATTTTTTTAGGGTTTCGTTCATCTGACGAAATCCTATTCGCGTCACTCCTCTGTCTGTCTGTCCGTCCGTCGTTCACAGTGTCCGTTCTCAGAAACTATATATGTTGGAGACTTGAAATTTTGCATAATTATAGCTGAACACCTCATATCAAACGAAAAATCATAAATTTTGAAAAGTCTTATCTTCGAGTCTCTGGGCTCTAACTTGTGCATTTTAAGCTTTTTTTCTACTAAGTCAGCCCCTAATTAAGTTGAAGACTTTGAATTTTGCATAATTACAGCTAAACATTTGCGATCGCACGACAAATCCTAAAAATTAAAAAAAAAATTATATTTACCCGTTCGGTTTCTAACTTGTGTATTTTAAGCAATTTTTCTAACTGGGCCCCCTAATTAAGTGGGAGATTTGGAATTTTGCATATTTATAGCTGAACAATTACGATCACACGACAAATCATAAAAATTTCAAAAAGTCTTATATTTACCCAACAACAAGCCCCCGACCAATGGCAACAAGATTATTTTAATAAAATTTTGCTTTTACAATGAAAATTTAGGTAAACAAAGCTTTTATTTTCTAAGAAATTCATTTGTAAATTCTTGTGTAAGTTAATCATTTCAACATTTTACAAGGATAATTTTTCTCCGCCTGAAAGTGTTAAAAAATTCTCATTTTAAGATAAAGCATTTAAAGTAAAGATATTTTATTTCAAATAACACAATTCGAAATTTTTATTATTCTAGTATTGGTCTAATGAATCATTTGTGAGCCATCTGTAAGTATGTTCTTTTTGAAACCTATTCCTTATAAAATATTAAGATATTCCATTGATATCTTACACAAACTACTGTTGATTGGCAATTTTCTACGAAAACAATAGAATTCCTGACTTCTTCTTTAAACATTATTAACTGAGATTTTTCAGGTTTATGCATTTTGAATAAAAATGTCCCGAGATTTCTATTTAATTACAATTTGCTAAAAGTCAAATAACATACTGTCAAATATATGATATATATTTATGTTTTCTTTCAAAAGGTTACAAACTTTTCATGCAAGAAAAAATACACAGGTGGCGTTTGTTTGAGCAATAGTTTTCGCCACTGGCTTCGGCATGAAAAATAGCATAAGAAATCATAGTCGTAGATATCGATGTCTCAATTTGATATCGAAATGTAATGATGCGATCCAGATTGGGGATTTAAGAAAAATTCGCATTTTGTGTTTTTTGAACCATAAATGGGCGTGGCATTGACGTTCTTGACAACATAAGTAATTAAGGTCCTGATTACCGCTGGGAAAACTTCCACCAGTAAATTTTAACAGAATTTTTTGTTTTAATTAAATGCGGGATTCACGGAAAGTTTGCGTCATGAATAATACAAGTATTTCTATTCTTTTTTTACTCCTGGAAGTTTGCCCCGTTGGTAATCACGTCCTGCAAGCAGTGAGAGTTTATTCAAGATTCTTTTAACCCTTAAATTCCCATTGCGTCATTTATGATACCACAGTGTTCCCGATTTATTGGATATTTTTATTCACATATTCCGTATTACCACCAGAAATTTAAAAGAGACATTTTCCCTTTGATTTACAAGCAGCCTGTTAAATAAACCGAAATTAGCTATTTAGATTTTCTGGTATGAATTCCGATACTCTGAATTACGCTACTCCTGGAACGCATTCCACCCTGGGCAAAAAAGTTTTAAAACGCTCCACTATGTCGTCCTATTATGGATTCAAACGCTTCGTTTGAGATTTCTGTCAAAGGATTTTTTGGGGAGAAGTTAATATAATCCTTTAAAAATCGCTGTAGTAAATTCAGTCCTTCTTGTAATACATCAAAGGGAGTTCAAAATCACGTACATGGTTGTGTTATCTCCATTACAGGGCTGACACAGGCGGCTATTTTCGTATTCTATTCGCACCACTATTTAAAAAAAAAACACACATTTTTTAGTATATTTTTCTTGCAAATGTTCCTGAAAAGTATGACTGTAATTTTTGTTTTGGGAAATTGGTGTGAAGTAGCGTTAAAAAATGGTCGCCCGTGGTAGCCCTGCCATTATTTCTTTTATTTAATTGGTTGATTTTACTTTTTTTACTTGTTTAGTAATTTGTATATTTAGAATAAATTGTTTTCTGTGTACCAAAACAGGGACTGTAGCGACTGGGACATGCAAGGCTTAGAATGGGGTAATATAACAAATGTCTCACTCAATTCTCTCACGTGGAAGAGACTCCATAATATTACAATTGCTTCGTGGATCGTTGGAAAGTATACTTCTTATTAGAGGTTTCAAATGCCGGGCATTTGTTTTAAGAACAGTAGAAGACTTTGATTTCCTACCGGCGTTATACCATCTAGAACGCCGAAACTAGTGCAAGGGTTATTTATGAGAAAGGGATATTAATCGAGAGGTAGCATTATATAGAGATAATTTTATCGTTCATACCAGACTCCTTAACCTGTAATTTTCATTATTATTTTATTTAAGTTATGCTATGAAGAAGTACAGTAAACCCTCGATTTAACGGACCTCAGTTCAGCGGACTTCGGATTCAACGGACTAATAAAAAAAAAATTAAAATTAAATAAAAATTAAAGTAAAACAAGTGGGTAAGTGTGATCGCAGATCGCACAGAGGGTTTCGTTTAATATCCCTTTTAAAACACTTTATCCTTAAATTAACAAATCAAAATCGTTAATTTAAAATTATTCCCCTCTCCCTAACCTGAAATTCAACGCCCGTATTTCAATTTTTTATATTTGACAAATGTCAAATATTTATTTATCACTATTATTTACTTGAAGCCTCCATGATAAAACAGCTTCTAAAACTATGAAACACGCTTCGAAATAAAAGTATTACTACCCCACTCTCCCTCCCCTACTTGAGAATCAACACGCAACCCTCTTTTAAGCTTTTATATGTAAAAAATGAAGCAATGAGCAACGACAAAGCATTTCTTTTTACTATTTTTAAAAAACGATTTCTCGGTAAAATAAAAAAAATATATTTATTATATCTGTGGCGACACAATGTCTCGTGATCAAATGAACGAAACGAAAAAAAATGATCGAAATGAAAAAAAAAGGGAAAGAACACGAAACGCCGAAAGCGCGCGCTTTGATTCTCACTGCAGCGTGGTTTTCGTTCTAAGCATGCGCAATGATGCTGGCGACATATGCGGCTATATGTATGACCTATATGTAATTACAAGTACGTAATAATATATATATGTACTATAATTATAACAAAATAATATTATAAATAGTACTTTGCGATTTAACGGACTTTCGATTTAACGGACACATCTTAGTCCCAATTAGTCTGTTAAATGGAGGGTTTACTGTATGTCGAAGATGTTATTTTAAAAATAGTGGTAGGGACAATAAAATTTTCCTTATAGAATGCGACCCCTGTTAACCCCTTGAAGGGCGGTTTGGATATAATGTATCCCATTTAATTTAATTACGAAATGCCACATTAAAACCATAATTTTGAAAGTAAAATTTTAAATTTATTAAGTACGCGAAGAAAAGCTTTTACCCATTTTGAAATAAATCTACTTTTAAATTCTTATGTCATTCAATTATTTCAGCATTTTACACATAGAAGTGCTTTTCCCCTCAAAGGGTTAATCCTATGACTAAGGGGTAGGGACATACATCGTCCCAGCCACTATTTTGTATTTTATTCGCAGCACTTTTTCAAAAATAATTTCTGCCATACACTTATACAAGTGCACATTCAAAAGAAATTTACCACAAATATTTTTTTTTTGTAAGTCTTTGCGGGAGAAAATATAAAAACCTTTGCCAGTCCTTGCCCGCGGTCAAGACGTTAATATGAAATATTCGCAATTTCGTAATTGTGTTTAAAATCACGTATTCAATAGGATGCAGGGAGAGTACGATTGAATCAGTTGTGAATGACTCATTAGCTGATTATAAACGCTTACCACAAAAGCAAGGCTACTCGGGTCTTGCGGCTGGAATTTATTTTAGGTTACTACTAGAAATTTCTATTGCTCTGAGTCATTTTTTACCATCAGAAAGTATTTTTATACCAGTATATTTTCACATGTGTGTGATTGTGTAAAGTTTATTTCAAACTTTTAATGTCTATTTTTGAATATTATTCTAATGTTTTATCCCTTTGAGGGGCAAGCAAAAATGACCCTAAATATTGAATTCTCACCGGAATAATCGAAAAGTTTTATTTTTAAATAAGAAAAGGCAATCTTTAACGATTTTTCTCCAAAGTTAAAAATATAAAATTTAGTAAATATTTTCTGGTGAGAATCTTGTTTAAATTAGGTGGGATATATTTTATCCCACTGCCCTTCAAGGGGTTAAAGCGTTTTGTCGGTCTGATTGTAACTAAACCATCGATGAAAGATTTACGCTTGAAGCTATTTATATGCATTTATCATTGCGATTTCCTGATCGTCTGGAATATTCGTAAAATTAATAGAGTATTACGTTCAAAGGAATGTTTCTTTCATATATATCTACAGGAAACCGAATTACAAAACAAAAAGTGTATAGTTATTTTTATAGAAATTTTGAAACGGAATATTGCTTAATTAGGGATTGAATAATAGAATATTCCACTCTCACAACGAACTGAAACATTAATACTATATTTACCTTTTCTAAAATAACAATATTCAAAAGCAACAATTTTCTTTTCTTTACCTAATAACAGAATAATATTACAATCTAGTTAATAGCAGAATGATTCCAAATCTGAAGAAGAAATATTAGGCAAACATTTCAACTCTAAATTATTGTTTCCATACTCCTTGAGAATTGCAAGCACTGTTTTCAGCCGTATATGTAGAACGTTTTAGCCAGAAACTTATAGCTAAATTCCTCGCTCTAATTCGACCATAATTTTGTTGAAATTTTAATTTACGTTATTTTCATAATAAATAAGTTAATTATTTTGGTAAAAAAATTATACTTTTAGGCTCGATAACAGTAAAATCCCAAATAATCAATTGAATAGCTGTGGATTCTTATATATTCCAATTAATTTTAATTCCGAATGCCACAATGACTTAAGAATTTTGGAACTGTATTTTGTTTTTGAAATGTAAGTGAAGAAATGATTTTGCTTATTTTTGAATACACTTGTTAGCAAATCTCAGTATTATCCAATCATTTCAACAAATTACAAGCAGTACTCTTTCTTCGAAAGTGTTGACCTTGATAAGGTTGCCAAGAGCATCTAGCAGAACATCAGCAACTGCGATGATCATGTAAATAGCTTCAACATTTTCTTACAAATCGAAAGTATAACTTAAAAAATACTTATGTTATATATATAAAAATTTTTGATTATTATTAAAACATTTGCTAGCATTTTAATTTATAATTTCAGAAAATTTTTCCCTTTTTTTCAAGATGCATTTTTTAAAAAGGGATATTTTACTGACACCGGTAAATTATAAACGGAAGTTTCTATATAAAAAAATAAATATCTGTGTAAATTAGATCGAGACTCTTTCTGGTAAAACGTCTCACGATATCACATTGTCTTGCATGACTGTGTGCGTGTTATCAAAATAAGCTTTTTTCCCTTTAGATATAGACTGCATTTCGACAGTAATTTTTTACAAATTTAAACTGTTACGATGTTAATTTATATGTATATTTTTCCCATTTGGCTTTTTGTAATTTAAATATATCTGCATTAAATAAATCGAATATTGCTGTTTAAAGTTAGTGGTGTCGAAAAGCTTTTAGAAACGAAACAAGCAAACTCTTCTTGCAAGAAAGGTGTCAGTGTGGCCAGTGGACTACTTTTTTTTTATTCAGTTTTCTTGATTGGCACCACTTTTTTTAAATTGTAAAATTCGCCTTGTTTAATGACATATTAATTAACGGGAATGCAAGAGGAATTTCACCAATTCAAAACAGTGTTGTTAATAAAAAAATATGAATTAAAAAATCTAGCCCACTGGCAACACTGTGTGGTGTCATTACCGTCTATATTGTAACAGGTGCGTATGCTAATTCGCATCTGTTACAATAGACGTCAATTGTTACAATTTGATGTCACTAACGATGATAACTCATTGGCTTGTACAGCAGTAGCTATAGATAGTCTACAGAGTTATCAGTAAAATCTTGAATCGCTAACTTCGTGATCGAGCTTTGGATTAATTTCGTGAAGTTTTATGAAGTTTGACTGGAAAACATAAATATGATTTTATTTTATAAGGTGATATTTTGAATATTAAAATACTTTAACTCATTTACCGCCAAAACTATAACTTTGCGATCTTCAACTTTTTTGCAGAAAAACGTTTGCCCCCACAAATTTTGCTTTTTTTCCTTCGCTTTATTTAATGATCAAAGATTCTGTTATTAACTAAGGCAAATTTTTAAATTCAAAAATAGCGGTAGCATGATAGTAAATTTAAGCATAGGCATTATAATTTTACTGTTGCGTCAACGCAGCACCCGTGGTTATTGGGTTAACAGCATTTTAGTAAAAAATAAAAATCAAACGTAAAAAACTTTTTCGCTTTTATGAAATATCATTTTTATAACCTAATATGTCCTTTAAAATAAAGAGACAATCCTCGTAATAGTTTTATGAGTGAATATTGGGGTAAACATATACAGTTAGTAATTTACATTTTTGACGTCACAAAACCGTTTGTTGGGCCTTGACAATAGAGACGATAATGTTGTTGTGCGGGCAAACGTGTTAAGAAGTTAAAGAGCTGGTTGTTTAAACTGTTTTTTGTAATAGCAATTTATTTTATTTTTTTTTCGTGCATTTAAATTGTCTGTTTTTATTTATTTATTTATTTATTATCAAACCATTTTGCTCCCCAATAACAGTTTTAAAGATTTGCCAATTAAAAATATTTTTATAACATGGCGTAATACTCGTTAATCTTCAAAATATTCCTTTTTTCGATGAATACGCAAACATCAACCGTTTTCGCAGATTTTAAAACAAATTGCATAAAACAGTTCTGATAATTAACCGAGATGTGATTAGAAATATATCAGGTGATCCGTGTGCAAGCAATTCTTAAAAGATCATTTTAAACTTGATTATCTAAAATTTTGAAGATATTGTTTTATTTAATTTAGAGTAATATTGCTCTTGAACCATTTAATATTGTTACATGCAATCTTTAAGGATTTGAAAATTGTATCTTGAAGGTATTCCGGAACTCAGACTATAAGTGAAGGTAAAGTACACATAAAGAAGTAATTTTTGTATAGCAATAGGGGACAGAAATAAAAAATTGTTGGCGGAAACAAGAAATGCGGAGGGAATGAAATAAAGCGATTTTTTTTTTTACATAACAATTGCAATAAGTGCTTAAATGTGCTACCACCAACATACAGATCTGGCAGCGTCTACCGAGTGATTGGCATGCCCTTTCAATTATGTTTCATTAACAATTGCAGCAGCGACTGATATTCTTGCATTAAGGGGCCTTGTACCTTTTAAACGCGTCGGAAATTAACGAAAATCTTCAAAGTTTGAATTCGTCTATCTTCAAAACCTTTTTATGTATAAACATGAAATTTTGGATATTGATTAAACAGATTGTGCTTTGTAATATACTACCGACAGAAATTTATTAAGCCTTTACAAAATTTGTGTATTGTTGAAATCAAAATACCTCTTTTTTTACCCCATAAGTCATTGCGCGCATGATATCTTGAGAAAGTATGTATGGATTGTCATGAAATTTGGTAAAAATACTAAACAAATATGTGTGTTTAAAATGGTCTACTTTTAAGTATTTACAATGGTAATATTTTTAGTTATGACTATTTTTATTTATTATTATTATTATTATTTTTTAATAGTTAATGAAATAATTTTAGCCTAAGAGTAGATCATTTTAAACACACATATATGTTTAGTATCTTTACCGAATTTCATGCCAATCCATAAATACTTTCTCAAGATATCATGCGCGCAATGACTTATGGGGTAAAAAAAGGCGCTATTTTGATTTCAACAATACACAAATTCTGTAAGAGGTTAATAAATTTCTAATGGTAGCATATTACAAAGCACAATCTGCTTAATCAATATCACAAATTTCATGTTTATACATAAAAAGACTTTGAAGATAGACTAATTCAAACTTTGAAGATTTTCGTTAATTTTCGACGCGTTTAAAAGGTACAAGACCCCTTAAAGTCATCATCAGAATCAGTTGTTGTCTCGGGGGATCATTGACAAGCTACGCCAATAACTTGCTAGACGTTGCTAGATCATTATCGATGTTAGTGGTAGCACATTTAAGCACGTAATGTAATATTTATGTCAATAAAAAGCTTTATTTCAATACCTCGGCATTTCAGGTTTTTCGCAAACACTTTTAATTTCAAACGCCACATTGCAACACCAGAATTACCCTTCTTTTAAACTTGATATTTCCTTGCAGTTTGGCCCATTTGTTCAAAGACGCCTATATGTTTTTTTAATGAATCTAAACATGTGTATATTTTATCAAAATGTATTTTTTTAATAAAGTTAAAAGCATTACATATTGCTTTGTCTTAATTTATCTATCTAAATTTTATTTTGTTTTTGAAACAATACACCCTTTTAATTTATGCCTTAAAACGTAGATATAATCTATAACATCTAAAAATGTCATGTAAGAATATCAAGTAAATGCAGAGATACCTTGCACATACATCTTAATAAAGCTCACTTTGAGATAAACTACTTCCGTAAAGTATTTTACTCAAATTTCGAAAATTCTAACCTAGATGCAATGGACCATTTTTGAGTCAATAATAAATACAGTAAAATCTGGCGAAAAACGAGCATCGGTGTATAACGCGCACCTAGCATTTGAGACTGTGTTTTCTATCTTTCGGTATATTTGCCGTAAAACGCACACCCATTTCATTAAAAAAAAAAAAACCCTGAAATTTACGTACACATGCGATGCTCTTTTCTTTTGAAGTCATTAATAGCAAGGATTTTAATAGGCTTTCGAACAATGGTATACTGAAGCATAGCTGCCAACTTGTACGGATTTTTGCTACCACTAAAATGTAACAGAAATTTCTCCCTTATTTAATTATCAAAATTTACTGCAATTCAGCGATTGAATTAGGCACAATTTTTTATGAAATTTTAGTGGTAGCAAAAATCCGTACAAGTTGGCAGCTATGCTGAAGTGACAAGCAATACGCTTAGTGGCAAGCTTACTTTCAGATGTGACTCTTCGGATTTAAATCCAAAACCCAGAAGTAATTTTTTATAGTGCCTTTCGTCACACCGTCCCAAGACACACTGTCCCATTGCATTCAGCGGACTGTCAGATTTTGCTACGGAGCTTACAGAAGAAGACGCAGATGAATCACAAACTTCGATTTCTGTTACTTTTTTTTTTTAATCAATTCTTCCGTATAATAACATTTAACCCCTTGAGGAGCGGTGGAATATATTTTATCCCACCTACGATTAATGAAGATTTGCACCAGAAAATTTTTATGAAATTTTACTTTTCTAACTTCGGTGGAAAAAAGTGATAAAACTGCTTTTCCTTATTTTGAAATAAAAAATTTCTAAATTTCCGGTGGGAATTCAGTATTACACAAACGTAATTGCTTGCCCCTCAAGGGGCTAAACCTTTTATAATTAAATAATCATGTTCCTATATAACACTGGTGGTGTTAGGTGGAATAACACTATTTTTATGTGATTCAGGGTTAAATCCGGAAGATGAGCAACGAGTTTGTCCATAACTAGGGCCATATTTTCCATAAGATTTTTGTCTCATTGCACAAGAAAATCAGTGAAAATTGAAGATGACATCCAGGATTTCTTATTGTAGGGATAGTCCACAAGAAAACTCTTCACTCCTTAAAAAAAAAAAGACCGGTTTCTTACTTTCTCCAGTTACTAAAGTTTTTCCCTTGATGGTCCCCGTCACGTTGCACGTCTGAAGAACAATTACACGTTGTTTAAATCTCTTGAATCCTTTACTGGTTTCTGTTTCGAACATATGAGTGTGCTCTGGTAAAGCCCGATAAAGCCTCTTTCAACAGTGTTAAAAATTTGAGAAGAACCATTGTCTTTCAACAAATCGAGAAGAATGTTTGCTTTCCAGTAATCTGCAGCGTGCAACTCCGCGTTCGCCATTTCGCCCTACAGTTTGTGGTAAACGATATATTTTAGTTCTTTCCATTATAACAACCAGCCAGTGTTGTCAGTGGGCTACTTTCTTCAATTCCTACTATTAGCTCACACTCTCCCTATATTTATTTATTTATTCAATTCCTACTATTAGCTCACACTCTCCCTATATTTATTTATTTAAATATTTATCTTGTTCAAATTTTCAATCGTTAATAAAATACTCATTATTCATCCTATCAAGTTGAAATAAATTTTTTTAATTTGTACTGGATGACAATTGATGTTAATACAGTTTTTTCATGTATTAATTAATTAATTAAATTTTAATTAATTAATTTTAGTTTTGTATGGGAAACAAAATGGCGGCCATTGGTTATTGAAGATCAATGAAAGTATTTTCAATAAGGGGTTACCATAGGGGGGGACCCTGTTCTGTCGCCAAATACCGCCAAATTTGGCGGCCAAAATGAGTCGCCAAAAGTGACGACATCTTGGCGATATCTGTAATATTTCGCCAAATTCGCATAGAGTCCCATTGTAAACCTACTTGCTTATAGAAAATCAACAAATTGAGATATTTTATTGCAACAAAAACTAATATTAGCTTAAGGGATTATATTAAATTTTTCTTTGATGACCTAAGTAGGAATTGACTTTAAAAACAAAATTTTTATATTACTTGTTAAAATTCAAATTTCTTGATTGGCGCCATTTGTCTGAAATGGTAAAATTCCCCTTGCTGTCGCCTTAATTAATATGTCATTAAAAAAGGCTAATTTTACTATTTCAAAAAAGTGGTGCCAATGAAAAAATCTGCATGTAAAAAAGTAGCCCACTGGCAACACTGCAAGCAGCTATCAATGACTGTGAAGTTTTCGACACCCATAATTTTTGCGAACTGTTCGGCTTTCCCGCACAAATTTCCGCGAATAAACGGAACTTTTTGGAACTCGGCATTTTAAAACCATTCTAAAGGTGATGTCCCGACGTCTTCTGCTTCTATTTGTTTCCTTCATGTTTCCGTTTGTGGCTCAAATTTTCGTTTGTTACAATTTCAAACTTAATATTGCCCCACCAGTGGCCGAGAGGTTCTGCTCTCGAAGCAGGTAGACGGGAGGTGCTGGGTTCGATCCCCATCACGCCCGTCGGCTTAATCGTTCGGAGATTTTGTGGTTTTCTTTGAACCTTGGTTCTCCAAGCGTTAATATGGGCTAGGTTCCCTTAGAAAGACCTCCACGGAAGGCACTCCCTCCCCCTTAGTACCTATATCCCAAGTGCTGATAATTGGCCGACATAAATACAACCAACCAACCAATCAAACTTAATATTGTGTCTGTTATTAAGCAAGTTAGATACACACATTTGGAACACAAAGCAGATTGGAAAATCCCAAGCTTTGACGCCGCTTCCTTTTGGCTATATTTTGGTAAATTATCATATATCTCGACTATTTCGACTCTTTTCTTTCAAGCTTAAATGCTTTCGCTTTGACATCTTACTCGTTAGGTGTCTCACATGAAAGAAAACTAAATCATATTGGATTAAATTCGCTTTTAAAATTTACAGAAAGATAGAAAAGAAACCACGTGGTCATTGTAACAACAATCTTTGAAACTTACCACTGCGCTAATAACAGGGTTCGTACGGGTACCGTTATTCTCAAGACCAAATATCAGTATTTTTAGATAGAAAAATAAAGCTAGTTTAAACATGCAAAATTTCGCATTATTTGAGGAGAGATTTTCTATAAGAAAATACTGATACCAAAGAATTTCTTAGTCGAGAAATTCAAGACCCGTATGAACCCTGTAATAATCTTTGAAAGATTGCATTCGTTTATCCTATCGCCCATGCACCTTGGCCCCTTCCTCTTTAACTCCCTTTTCTTTCTATACTAATTTTCTACGAAATCCGAAAGGAAAATTTGAATGTTATGACACGTAATGGGGGCATTTGTTGCTAAGTAGGTGCGAAACTCCGGGATATCGGCTGTAATTTTTTTGCCTTGTTTTGTTTACGTATAATGTGAAAAATAAAGCAAAAAGAAGTTCAGCAGTAATTAAACTGACTGTCTTGCTTGCACACATCTACTACGTTTTGCTGCTGAATTTTTTTTTTAGTTTAGAAACAGGCGATGCTAATTTTATTAAGCGGCACTTTCAACAGAAGTTTGTATTGATTTGATTCCGGTCCTCTGAATTTGATCAGATTAAGCGTCTAATTGTATTAACAAGCGATTTTATTAAGCGGCCGGTACTGTATATTTCATAGTATGATCTCAGTTTAATTTTTCTAAAAAAAAAAAATAAATAAATAAAGTACAATATTCATTTAAGCATTCACACCAGATTAATTTCAGAAGAAATATTTATCGGGTATATTGGTTTTCTTTCTGTATGTTATCTAACTCAGATGTTCGTCTTAAATTCCAGCAAACAGTCTTTGCGAAGACCGTGATTCTGACCATACACGCCAGTGCGGGGCTGTTTCGGCCCGATTTTCATGTACAGGGTATCCGAAAAGTCTGGAAAAGGTCGAATAACTCGAGAAATACAAAGCAGATTGAAAAACGGAAATATACGAGTTAAATATTTTTTAAAAAGCTACTCAGTGATACCAAATTTGACCCTCGCAACCGACCCCCGGGGATCAGAGGTTTTCCAACTTTGAAATCTTGAATGATAAACCCATTTTTTATTGCAAATTCGGATTTTACGGACAAAAATACGTAACTTTTGTATTTAACATTTTTTTTTCTAATATTCGTTGATCACAGTGTAATCCAGCAAATAAAACAGATATATATTTCGGTTTTCCCAACCAGGTTTTGACATCTCGAAATCTGATTGGACAGAACTTTCATCGTCAAAGTAGCCATCTTTTGGGGGAATAGTATTTTTCGAAAACCATCAGCGGTGGTTATTTCGATGACGTTTCATATGCTTTTTACATAAAAATTAATAGAAATATATTAAATTAGTACTGTTTTTTGCATATTTATTTATCCAGCCTATCATTTCAAAATAATAACCTGCGTATTTTGATTTTTTTAACGCGTAAATATTGTTATATATTTTGAAATGTTATGAAAACATTTTTCCTATAATTCTTTCCTCGACAGAAAAAGGATAATCTTCTTTATTTGGGGGCGGAGTGTGCAGATACTCTGCGTTTTGATGGCTTCTGCTGTTTTTTTTTTGTTTTTTTTTAAATATTATCTAATTCAGGAGGCTGATGCTGGTGTACAGTTTTTTAAAAATATTGCTATAGAAGAAAATATAGTACAAAATATTTAAAAAAAAAAGATATAAAAACTTTTTATGCTGTCCAAGCAAAGGATGGCGAAGTAGCGTAAATTTCAGTGTGGGTGGAGTTATATATTTTAATGATTGACTAGTTACTGTAACTCCGAAATATCAAGTCGGGCAGACACTTCTTCAATAATTCTTATAAACGTAATAATTTATTACAATTTAAAATATTTTTCAATTTAACATTTTTTTCATAATTTTAAAATTAATAATTTTAAACAATTGAAAAATTTTTGATCTTTTAAACTTTTTCATTTAAAAAATAATTAAACTCTTTAAGCTCTCTTGATTATTTCTGGGGAAGACGACGCTTTAATTTTCATAGGGGAAGGATGATGTAGAAAATTATTTAATTATTTATAAATTATTACAAAAAAATATCAAATGTGATAAAATACATGGTGTCCGAAAAGTTTGGAAACGGTCGAATACCTCAAGAAATTCATATAAGATTCAATAACAAAAAATACGTGTTAAATATTTTTTTAAAGCTATTCCGTGATACCAAAGTTGACACCCCACTCCAACCACCTGGGGGTCAGAGGCGTTCCAACTTTGAAATTGTAAATGATAATCCTTATTTTTTATTTCAGATTCGGATTCTACGAGGGAAAATGCGCAACTTTTGCTTTTAACATTTTTTTCGAATCTTTGTAGATTACGGTGTAATCCAGCAACATGTGTCATATACATGTTTTGTTTTCTCAACCATGTTTTGTAATCACGAAATGTGATGGGCCAAAGCTATCGTTGCCAAAGTGGGTCGCCTTAGCTGGAATTGTGTTGGTCGAAAACTATCAATGGAGGTTGTTTCGATGGCAAAAGTGCTTTATGTGCTTTTACCATGCAAATTTACAGAAATATATTGAGTTAGATTTCTATTTGTGTTTTTATTTTATTCATTCAGTCCATTCTAATCAAATAACCTGCGTTTTTTTTAATATTTTGATGTGTTAACATGCCCCTGCTCTTCCGAACAGAAAAGAAAGACAGTCATCGTTATTTGGTACAGGTAGGCGCGGATATTCGGCATTTCGATGGCTCCTGCTGCTTTTCCCCTTTTTTTTAATACTCTAAATCGTGGTAAGGAGGTGGGTGTATGGGATTTTTTTACTATTACTATAGAGTAACACAGAGGACAAAATGAAAAGAAGTACATATAATTTTTTTTGTTTGCGAGCGGAACAAAGAATTGGGAAGTTGTGTAAAATTCAGGTGGTGGTCGAATTGGAGATTTAGATCATTGATTAGTTACTGCAACCAGAAAATAACAAGTAGGGCAAAAATATTTTCCATAATTCTAATAAATGTAATATTTTTTTTTTGTAAATTAATATATTTTTTCAATTTAACATTTTTTTCATAAATTTAAAATAGAAAAATTTTGATATTTGAAAATTTTTAATTTAAAAAATAATTTAACTCTTTAACTCTGTTGGGATTTGTGAAGCACACCTATTCATCGTCGAAAGGTGCATGTGGAATTTGTTTTGGGCGCCATTAATAAGTGAAAAATATTATTTAATTTTTTAATTAAAGAATTCTTTGGTATTTCAGAAGTAAAGGGGGCAGTTGAAAAAACACGGTGTATTTCCAAATAAAATTTTTGTACGCGATGCCGTTTCGAAAGGGTTAAAGTGTAATGATTATTCGCTGGGGTAGACGACGTGTTAATTTTCATAACAGAAAGGATAATGTAGAAAATTGTTTGTTTATTATTACAATAAAATAACTTATGTGACAAAAAGTATAATCTAAAACATAATTGGCAGAAAAAATTAAAAACAGATCAGTTTATTTTCTTCATTTTTTAAGCCCTAGAAGGGGCATTTATTAATATATTTCATTCAGTTAGTTCTACGCTCAATGTTAAATTTGTGTGACAACTAAGTTAAACCAATTGAACAATTAAAAAAAAATTAAACAATATGAAAGCGGGTGTCCTAAAAAGGACTGACTGGTTTTAAAATTCAATAACTTGTAAACGGTGACAGATATTTAAAAAATTCTTGCAGGGGAGTTATGCATAAGGTCAAAAGTTTTTTTACAGTGATTTTCAATTTTAGTTCGAATTACAAACAATAGATGGCGCTGCGATCAATAGACGCTCACTTCAGGCTCGATTTTTGGTAAATCGTGGCCCGGATAATACATTTTCATCTCCTTTTTCCGCATGAAACAAGAGAAAGGACCAAAAATCGAGCCTGTATTTAGTGACTATTGCTTCCAGCTCCACCTATTGTTTGTAATTCGAAGTAAAATCGAAAATCACTGTAATAAAACTTTTGACCTTATGAATAAACCTCCTGCAAGAATTTTTTAAATATCTGTCACCGTTTGCAAGTTATTGAATTTTAAAATCAGTCAGTCCTTTTTAGGACACCCGGTACATAAAACCCTTTAAAAACTTAGGTTTGTTAAAAAGAAATCTAAATAAATTTTAGGCTTTTTTTCATTTTTAAGTTGCAAATATTGGTATTGCAGATTTTGTATTATGCTTATGATGAATGTGTCCAAAATGATAAGGCACATGTAAAATACAAAAAACATTTTTAAAAGTCTAAGATTTATTTCGATTTAATTTTAAGGGAAATTTTAGGGATTTTTAGGGTATTTAAATTATCATATTGTTTAAATTTTGTTTTTATTTTTTAATGTTCATTTGGTTTAACCCTTACCGGTGCGAAGTAATTCTGTTTATAAACTAATGAAATGATAGACTGACATCAGAATTTATAAACGAGTTTATTGGAAAATATAATCTTTCTTATTTTAAAGTACGTTATAAATGGAAAATTTTAATTTAATATTCTGGGTGCCAATAAAATAAAAATTATGAGTTGTTTTTTAAGGACACTGTCCGCAAAAGCTCAAACTTATTTCTTACAAAACTTTAACATTAAACATCGAAGTAACTGAATGAAATATATGAATGAATGTCCCTTCTCGGGCTTAAAAAATGTAGAAAAAAACTGATTTGTTTTTAATTTGCTCTGCAAATAACGTTTTTTATGTATTTTTTTCACATTTGTTACATTATTGTAATAATTAATAAATAATTAAACACTTTTCTACATTATCCTTCCCCCATGAAAATTTAAACGTCTTCTTCCCCAGGAAATAATCAACAGTGCTTAATGAGTTAAATTATATTTTAAATTCAAAAGTTTAAAAGATAAAAAAATTTCAGTTGTTTAAAATTATTGGGTCGCCTGGAAAGTTGTGTCCGTTTGGAAAAACCAAATCGTACCAGAAAATTCTGTCATTTAATAATTAGACATTGATTCCTATATCTTATGTCTAATAATTACCGGGCAGGATTTTCCGGTGCAAATTGGTTTTCCTAAACGGACACGACTTCCCGAACAAACCAATACTAAATTTAAAATTAGGAAAAAATGTTAAAATAGAAAGAAATATTAATTTACAAAAAAGTATTACATTTATTAGAATTTTTTAATGTTTCCTGCTCTACTAGCTAGTCAGTAGTTGCGGTAACTAATCAATCATCAAAACCTGTAATCCCACCCTCCTCCACCTGAAATTTATGCTACTTCCCATCCTTTAATCAGCCAGCACAAAAAGATTTTATATGTTTGTTTGTTTTTTTGCTCCTTTATGTTATTCTATAGTAATAATTAAAAAAAAAACTTATGCACTCCCATCCGGCCCCGAATTAAGTGATTTTTTTGACAGCAGAAGACATCAAAACACAGAATAACAACACACTCCGCCCCCAAATAATGAATACTATGATTTTTCTGTTCGGGAGGGGATGTGCTTATTTACTCGTTAAAATATCAAAATACGCAGTTCATTATTTAAAAATGATAGACTTGATAAAAATACATGCAAATAGAAAACTAATTTAATATATTTCTATTAATTTTCATGGAACAAGCATATAAAGCGCCATGGAATCAATCTCCACTGATTATTTTTGAGAAACACTATTTCCGCAAAAGATGGCAACTATGACGTTAAAAGTTCTGGCCAATCAGATTTCGAGATGTCAAAACCTGTTTGGGAAAACCAAAATATGTATCAATTTTATTTGCTCAATTACACCGTGATCAACGAGGATTAGAAAAAAATGTTAAATGCAAAAGTTACGTATTTTTGTCCGTAGAACCCGAATCTGCAATAAAAAATGGGGGTTATCATTCAAAATTTCAAAGTTGGACCCCCTCTGACCCCTGGGGGGTCGGTTGCGGGGATCAAATTTGGTATCACTGAGTAGCTTTTTTAAAAATTTTTAACATGTATATTTTCGTTTTTCAATCTACTTTGTATTTCTCTAGTTATTCGACCGTTTCCAGACTTTTCGGACACCCTGTATGTATTTTTAAATTATTTTCTGTTATTTTTAAAATGAAATAACAATAAATATAAAAAAAATAATTAATAACTATAGAACAAAACAATTTATAACATTTTTTGTAAATAAAAAGGAAATAAATTCAAATAAACATTTGTTAATAAATAAGCAACAATAGCCGGGTTACCATGTCACGCAAAATAACGCCATTTTGGCGCCAATTAGGTACCCCGTTGCGTATATGACATCTGTGCCTAGTATTTTTCTTTTCGTTTCGTTTAAAAAAAAAGAATGAAGTAAAAGCCATTTATTTTAAAGGTTTCATTTTAAATGAAGGTTTTGTATTAAATAAAATGATAATGAAATACAAATTTAATTATGAATAAAATTAACATGATGCATTTCTTAGCATACATTTAAGGGAGACCAATCTCGTCGGCAAATTAATTTAAAATAACCTTTTCTAAAATATGAAAAAAAAATATCTGTTATGATTAAAATTTGAGTTGCCATCATTAGAAAAAAGTACTTAAAATTAGAAAAAAATTAATATTTAGAAAACTAATTCGAATTTTAAAATTCTAATACGAGTTTTGAGATCTGTGGATCAATTCGGATTTTTGGTGATAATTTCATCGCAAAGTATTCCATATTTTAAGAGAAATCGCCGTGAAATGTAATCAGTTGTTTAATCAGTCGTTTCATAGAATCGTTACCTAAATTCGTTTCAATTCTGTCGTTTCATTAGGATTTTATGTATATAGGGTAGATAAATATTGCAGACTTTTGAATGTTTTTTTTTTTTTTTGCATATTTTTGAGAAATTTAAAAAAATTCAGAATAAAACAAAAATCGAAAATGCATTTTTTGAAAGTTTAAAGGTCCTGTGACCACTTAATTTCACTAAACTTTTATTTTTATTTCGAAAGACACCATTGGCTCCTAAGTAAATTCTTAAAATGGGGCACATTTTTTGAATAGAACTTGTGGAACAGGAGGAAGTTTTATTTTATGGCTTATCATAAACAGAAAATCAGATACCTGAAGAATATAATTAGGCAATCCGAGAGGAGGAAGTCCCCCTGTCCTGGAACTCTTCCAATAATGTAACAAACCATGACATTTAATTTCAACTTCAAATTAATGTTTTAATTTACCACTCGAAAAATAAATGCTAACTGGCAATTTGAAAAAAAAGCTATTGGCGAGATTTGCACCCGGCTAGCGTAACATTACCAAGAATTTTTTGCGACCATGACAACTTTTATATAGTTTTATTCGAAAAAAAAATATTGATTTTTTAATCAAAATGGAAAACTTTCGGCACAGATCTTATATACGACCCCATAT
Organism: Maratus speciosus; assembly: GCA_963932465.1. NCBI lineage: Eukaryota > Metazoa > Arthropoda > Arachnida > Araneae > Salticidae > Maratus > Maratus speciosus. Next base: position 67,598 of record CAWVRF010001236.1, on the reverse strand, counting down.
TGGCGCTATTTTTTTTTCTGACGCCATTGTCATTTACGCAACGGGTACTTAACTGGCGCCAAGGTATCGTTATTTTGTTTGATATGGTAAGCCGGATGATGTAGTTTATGCTGTTGATGCGTTCCTCATATTGGCGGGAGACAAAGACTCTGTATACTTAATTCATTTTATTTTAGCTACTTTTCAAATGTTTAACTGATCCTCTTTAATCAAAAACGAAAATAACCATTGGATGTCTTACCAGCAACTGATTCGCCCTTACATTTTTGCAATCAAGGGGAATTGAATGGAAACCCATTTACAGGGAGATCTGCACAGCTTTTTTCAGTATAATTCAATCTTAACTTATATATTTAAAACCCATCAGATTAGCGCTTTTTTTTATTCTGCCGTGTCTGAACGGGGGTTGACGGGCGTAGCTTGCAGGGGGCAGAGCCACCTAGTATTAAAAAAAAGTAATTAAATTAATAAGCGCTTTAGCGTAACTAAATATAAAAGTTTTGAATTATTCCTACAACATAGCTGACAACGTCAAAGGTTTTTTTTTCTATTTCTAAAAACTTATCTTCGCTTTACTAAATGAGAGACTTAAGCTATTAAAGCTGTTTTAGCTATTAAATAGTAAGAAAATTATAATTTGGAAACAGGGTTGACTAAAAATCGTAGTAAGCCTCATCTATTTTTTTTTTTAGAATAATTGTATAACTAGCAGGGATGACCGAGCTAAGCTCGGTCAAGATTAGCCCTGCCCTCAATTCGATATTTTATTCTCACCGTATCATTCTTGCTGTTTAGATACAATTAGCATGATCCTGAGGCATAGTGACCCAAAATGACTTACTAACCGATTTTTTCCGAACATGCGACATAACCAATACTCTTTTCGAACCCGAAATACAAAATTAAGTCAAAATCGTTAAAGTCGTTTTATAGGTAGAATTAGCTTGACCCACGGTAACCCAAAAGTGACCCACTAATCTAAATTTATCGAACATGTAACCTATCTCAATCGTCTCCTCGTGCTTTGAAATGATGTAATAAAATATTTTGTCAAAATCGTTAGTGCCGTTATAAGATGCAATTAGCTTGACCCACAGTGAACCAAAAAATGACTCACTAATCGAGTTTTCTCTAACATGCGACTTAGCCCATTTGTCTTCTCGTAATCCAAAACAGTACATTATAAAATTTAGCCAAAATCGTTAGAGCCGTTTTAGATCAAATTAGCTTGACCCAAAATTAGCTTGACCCAAAATTGACCCACTAATCGAATTTTCCCGAACATGCGACTTAACTCAATGGTCTTCTCATGCCCAGAAACGGTATAATACAAAATTTTGTCAAAATCGTTTGATTCGTTTTTTAGATACAATTATCTTGAGCCATAGTGATCCAAAAGTGGCCCACTAATCAAATTTTCTCTAACATGTGATTTATTCCAAAGGTCATCTCTTACCCAGAAGCGATATATTGCAACATTTTCTCAAAATGTTTTGAGTCAATTAGCTTGAGACCTGACCCATTGTGACCCAAAATGACCCACTAATCGAAGTTTCTTGAACATGCGACCTAGCCCAATGATATTCTCGTGAGTGAAAACGATAGAAAGCAAAATTTCGTCAAAATCGTTAGCGCTGTTTTCTAGCTAAACTTAGCTTGACCCACAGTAACCCAAAAATGACCCACTAATCGAATTTTCTCTAACATGTGACTTAGTCCATTGGTCTTCTCGTAATCCAAAACAGTAGATTACAAAATTTAGCCAAAATCGTTAGAGCCGTTTTGTATATAAATTACCTTGGCCCGAAGTGACCGAAAAATGACCCACTAATCGAAATTTCTCTAACATGTGACCAAGCTCAATAATTTTCTCGTGCCCAAAAACTGTTGGATTTCAAATTTAGCCAAAATCGATTGAGCCCTTTTTTATATATAATTAGCTTCACCCTGACCCATTATTGCCCAAAGTGACCCACTAATAGAATTTTCTTGAACACATGACCTAGCCCAATGGTCTTCTCGTGCTCGAAAATGCTAAAATACAAAATTTAGACAAAATCGTTAGAGCCTTTTTTGAGTTAAAATTTACATACACACACACACACTCAATTTTTGCTCGTATTATAATATAAGATAAAGATAATATGTGAAAAATGCATACATTTTACCAAAAATTTTGAATATAATATTTGCTTTGCTTAATTGTAGAAGAAAATATAAAGATATATTTCACATCTGTACATGAAAATTTGGATAAATATTTTTAATTTGAATGACTGGAGCCATAATCCTTGGAAATTACAAGTACTCTTTCCATCATGCATGTAGAATGTTTTAGTCAAAAGATTATTGCTATTTCTTAAATTACATTCTTATTGAAGGATAATTCTCCTTAAAAACCAAATAAACCCTCAAGTGTGTCGACTAAAACAACAGTAACTGTGATGATCATTTAACTATCTTCAACAACTTTGTTGAAATGCATATTAAAACTTTAACTATATTTATCTGATGTAAATGTTAATGATTTTTAATGGAATATTTATTATAATTAGAATTTAGATTTTATGAAAAAATCTCTTCTCTTTTTTCCTATAGGGGAGACTAGGGAGAGTTGACCCACTGTTTACAAAATGATTTTTTATTTTTTAAATATTGAACGTAGAATAAAGTTTTATATATCATTTTATTCGTTATACAATCAGTTATAAAAAAAAATTGCTACACAAATGTAATATATAAGAAATGATTGATTTTAATCATGAGAAAATAATGGGTCAAAGCTCCCCACATACGGGAGGCTTGACCCACTATAAGGGAGGGTTGACCCACTTTGTTTTATATTGAAATATTTGTGAAGAGATATAAAATCAGATTAAAAAGGGTAAAATAACTTTATGCTACCATGATTTAATTATTATAAAAAAAATATTTTTGAAAATATGAGGCTTCAACGAACGTGTTTAGGTGCAATCGCATGTAAGAATGGGGAAATTTTGTTTTATGCAGGATTTAGTCTGAGCAGAAATAATTCTAAAAACATAGAAAATGAAATTTTAATATTTAACACATTATTCCGTTAGAGACAGGTTCCGTTTTCATAGGATTTCATATATTATTAAGTCCGGTAGAAGCAACTGTCGCGCTTTTTATTTGTCTCCTTGCCCTACTTTTTGTGACATGCGATATCTGACAACTCTAGTTGTCACATAGTTTGGCCTCATCTCACTTTATACATTTTGTTGAAATTTGTCTACATACCTTCCAATAGTTTTTCAATTCTTGCTATGTTCTTTTGCAGCCGCATGAGTACTTAACTTAACATTAACATCTTTTAACCCTTTTAGAGGCAAAGTACTTTCAGTACTAAAATGTTGAAATAAATGACTGGCACTGGAATATCCGAACATGTTTATTTGCAAATAAGAAACAGGCTATATTTCACATACATATTAAATTGAAAAGATTTTAGCAAAATTCTGATGCCATTGTGGAATTTGGGAATTAAAATAAAGAGGTTTCATAAACATACCACTGCCCCTGAAACGGTTAAGACTGCTGCTTTCGTACTTTCTAGTATTTTCCGCTTTTTTATTTACCTATTGTAAGTAATAATTAAATGGAGAAAAAGGTTCCTATCAACTTTCCCATTTATATTTCATTAATTTTTTTCGTGCGGTACAAATAGCAATTTTTTACATCTTTCTTTAATCAGTTTTAAACATTTTTTTTTCCCATCAAGCTATTTTACTGTAGCTTTGCAGAATAAATTTACATTCATTTTCATATATAACCATTAATCTTTCATTATGCACAGTGTATAATAAAAAGATTTCCAAAACCCCTTAATTAACACATAGCCGATGGGCAATTTTTATCAAATCTGAATTTTAAAACAGTAGAAGCTCCTCCCTGTTCTGAAAGTCTTCTGTAAATTGGTGTTCTAGATAAGTTTCCCAAGTTTATGCATCGGTAAATATCTTTCAACGAACGATCTTAATAAAAAATCTCTTACAATCTAAAAAAATATAGACAACATGATATAAATTCATTTTCTGTAAGATAGAAGCCACGCCCTTAGTCAATGATGTTTTTTGACTGAAAACGAGAATTCTCGTTTCCCGCAGTCAATATGTTAAAGAAGCCTTGAACATATGGTCAACCCTCCCTCACATTGACTGGGTCAAGCCTCCTCACATAGCCTTTTTCTAAAGAATAGCACATTGTTATGTTAAGCCTAATTTACTGTATAATCTTTATGCCTGGAATGAAAGCTCGATATTTCTGCATTACTTAAAACCTACTTACTTAAATTCCTGTAATATATTTTATGTGAAAAAAGTTTACAAAATATTTCTAAAAAGCACAACTTTTAGGTTGAAAACGCCTCACAATTGATTTTTTTCGACACCTATCTCCATTGTCTGTATGAAACAGAGACTGTTGTTTGAGCATTCCGGTATCTTTGGTTGACACCTATTGATGAAACTCTGAAATTCTTTTAAATATGAAAACTGATGGGTGGGCGAAGCCTCCCGTATGGTCAACCCTCCCTAGTCTCCCCTATTTATTTTTCATTTTTCAGAAACACTTTCTAAAAAAAAAAATATTTAACTGACACCGGACAAATATAAGACAAACTTCTGTACAAAAAAAAAAAAAAAAAAATATTTCAAAGTGTATTAGCACAATACTATATCCTCAGAAGTATCATGAGATAACGTTGTCTTTAACCTTCCGTCTACCAGACGGGTCCATTGGACCCGACATGTACATTCAAAATATTTATTCAAACCAGAAATTTCTTCAAAACAAACTAAATGTATAAATAAGACAATAATAAGTTAAATAAACAAATTAAATAGTTTTAAGTAAAAATTCTGGTGTAGAATGTTTTTATAAAACTTGAGTAAAATTTCCGGTAGTTCTAGGGTTAATGACGATGTTTGATGAATAATTATCGGTTGTCAGCCTAAGAATGAGTTCAACAGTTACTTCTGTTCTTTTAGATTTCACTTAGTGCCAAATTGTTAACTTACGCTTGTAATTGGAGTTTATTTTGTGTTCCACTCATTTAAATGTTTTTTTCTTTTTTCTTCATAAAGCAAATTTATTTCACAACAATTGTTCTCAACATTTGTCACTAAAAATATTTCGATACCTCATACTATTAACCATAGATGCCAACATATCTTAATTATGATCCAGAAAGAACATGTTTTCAACCGGAAAGTTCATTTAAACTAAAATGTACCTTAATGAATTAGGACACATTTCCTTATATATAGTATATACCAGTTAAAATCATTTTTGTATTGGATCCAGATTAATTAACTGTTGTTAGCATTTATGTATTAACCCAGGGTTCGCACAGTTTTACCACTAACATTTAACAGTATTTTGAAAGTATTTTACTGCAAGAAAAAATTGCAAAATCTGTGAATAAAAGCGAGGATTGCGACTTTTGTGTTGTAAAATTTAAATTAAATTTTCTTATCATTAATAGTGGTGTCAGAGTCCTTGGAAATTCCAAGGAGTGTGCGAACCTTGATTAACCACTTAATTCTCGCGCCCGTGACTTTCAGGAATAATTAACTGATGTTAGCATTTATGTATTAACCACTTTTTTCTCGCGCCCGTGACTTTCACGGCTAGAGTAGGCTACTTTTTTTTTAATTCAAATTTTTTTATTTCAACCATTTGTTTCTAAATAGAGTGATTGGCTTTATTCTTACAATTTTTTGTAATCTACCATTAATCCATTAACCGCCAAAACTAAAAGGGTGAAATTTTGAACTTTTTAGCTGAACGTTGTTTGACACCACAAACTCTGAAAGATAATTTTCGCTTTATATAATCTTAAAATTGTATGTCTTTAAGTAAGGACAATTTTTTAATTCAAAAATAGTGACGGATATGTAAATAACTTAAATATGTGCATTTATTTTGACCGTGGCGTGAACGCAAATCTAGCGAGTAATGAGTTAAATAAGGATGAATATTTCTAATTCAAATAAGTTCTGGTAATCAAAAGATCTGAATTAAAAAAAAGTATCCTGCACTTATCGTTCGGTACGCTTAACCCTAGAACTACCGGAAATTTTACTCAAGTTTTATAAAAACATTCTACGCCAGAATTTTTACTTAAAACTATTTAATTTGTTTATTTAACTTATTATTGTCTGATTTATACATTTAGTTTGTTTTGAAGAAATTTCTGGTTTGAATAAATATTTTGAATGTACATGTCGGGTCCAATGGACCCGTCTGGTAGACGGAAGGTTAAGTAGTCAACCCGTGTCGGTCGGAACTCTGGGACTCGCAAGTTCTGGCGCAACGAGCCTGACAAGCGTCTGTTAGAAAATCGTCATTAGCAATTATTTGACGCACTTCTAAACCTCTTAAAGCTATCGGTGACCTTCATTAGGATATACATAGAGAGTATATTTCAAATTAGAATGAAAAAATCTCGTTTATTACACTCAAAGTAATAAAACCTGTTCGCTCTATTGGCGGACAGGAAAACGGAAATAAGTGTGTTGTGCCTGTCAGATTACAAGTACACTAGTTAAGATTGGAATCATATCAGGTGACCCCTGTGTAAGCAATGATTAACCCTTTCAGGGGCAAGGCATTTCTGCTCAAAAAATGCTCAAATAATTAATTTACACCGCAACTAACAAACAAATTTATGATAAAATAATCAAAAGCCTTTTTTCACGTTTATTATGAGATCGAAATTGTACTAAAAAATTACTGCTGCCAATGGGATATTTAGACATTAAAATTAACCGTTTGCAGACTGCAAACGGCGCGCATCAAAGGGTTAAAAGAATACTTTAGTGGGGTTTATTTCAAAATGTTGAAAAGTTTGAATAAATTGCGCGCAAGGTTTCTCATGAACCACCTAATATTTTTAAATAAAATCTCCACGGATTTATACATTTTATATACATCATATTGCTGAGCGTAAACATGTTTTAGAAATTAAATTAAAAATATTGCATATTGTGTGTTTGTAGTTTATCTATGCACTTTTTTTTTTTTTTTTTTTTTAATTGGATCAAAAAACTTTCTTTGGGTTAGTCTTTAGAACAGGGTTCGTACGGGTCCTTTAATTTCCAGACTAAGAAATTCTTCTTTACCAGTATTTTCTTTTGGAAAATCTCTCCTTAAATAAGGCAAAATTTCGTCCATTTAAACTAGATTTATTTTTCTATAAAAAAATACTGATATTTGGCCTTGAAAATAATGGTACCCAACGAACCCTGTAGAAGTAGAAAAAAACAATAAGGGTAAAAATTTAATGTAAAAATATCAAGTAGTTCTAGAGATATCTAGCGCGCATTTCTTAAAAACTTCACTTAAAAATAAATCACTTTAAAGTATATTTTATTAAAATTTAAAATTTCGAGTATTCTTGTATAGTTGTAATGGATCATTTAAAAGTTAATTGTGAATATCTTTTTTATGAAACATTCTTTAAAAAAAATTGGATTTTCCTTAGATATCTCACTTAAATTATATGAATTATCGTTGGCCGAATATTTTCTATGAAAACAATAGAAAACCGCGACTTCTTCTGGAATCTTCTAATTTATGAATTAGGTAACTCGTTATTTATTTATAGTAAATACAAAGCCAGGTAATGTTAAATGAAACGAAAAAATTAAATTTTGTTTGCGAAGACAGCAAATGGAAAAAAATACTTTTTGCGGTTGTGGCAGGGGTAGAAATTGAATTATTTATCTCGTTATTTTATTGCTTAATATTTTTATTATTCTTACTGTGTAGTAACACCACAGGAAAAAATAAAATCTTTTAAAGATATTAAACATTGTATTTTGGGGGAGGGTGACATAGGGAATAAGATAAATTTAAGATATGGGAGATCTAGGTGAAGTTTTAAAAAGATCGAAATCTTCATTAGATTCAAAGTGAAAGATTCTCATCCCTGTAAAAGAATCTTCTTGTAAAAGAAATAAAAAAGTGCCCGCTATTATGCTCCTTCAATAAATTAAAATTTAATTCACAATGTATTTCCATCCAGAACGATGTAAGAGAAAAACTGAGCTTATGCAACCACTATGAAAAACAGGGCCAATCCATACCACGTGTGGGAGAGCTTTTTTGTATATTGCTGCTGTTTTAAGAATGTTGTTTTATCCTCAAATTAAAAGAAGGATGCTAATATGAAAATCTAGGGTGTTTTGTTATTTTTAATGCCTAGTTTATATTTTAAAAACTTATAAGTTTATAGGTACAGTAAACTCCCAACTATCCGGCCTAATATGGCGGAAGGGTAGGCCGGATAACGAAAAGCCGGATAGGCCGGAGTTCTACAAATGTTTACTCCGTTACTGCCATCCCTCCGCCATGATATTGGAAACGCATGTAACACATTTTAAGATAAATTTCATACATGCCATACACATTTTCCATACATGCAGTACATACAGTTTCAGAATAAGCCAAACATTAATTTAAAATGTAAGCCTAATGCGTAAAAAATGAGTAAATCTTACTTTTCTGTTTATTAATAAATGATTGCACAAATATGAAAAGTTATGCATAAAAGAGTCAAATATTACAGTATTTAGTTTTGTAAAAGCGTTTAGTTTTTTGCTTCTCCCCTCTTGTTAGCCCTCTTCCGCGAATCAATGTCCCTCCATTTACGCAAGCAGATGATATCAGCTGGCGTCGCTTCCTTCTGCTGACTAGTGTACTGCAGTGCTGCCTCAATCGTTTTGAGCCCTTCCGAAACTGGGATGAGATTTTTCCTACATTCCTCCTTCTGTGTCTCTTCTGTTACTTCTCATTCTATCACCATTCCTACATTATCGTTGTCAGTTAATTCATTAACATCATCGTTTGCCATCCATTCTGTAATGTCCTCTGCACTGACATCGTTAAAGCCCGGTATATTTTTCAGCAACGAAAAAAGCTTATCGTTCTCATATTCCACTTCAGTTTCCCACACGGGTTTATGTCCACCTTTATGGTCCAAAAGAATGTTCCAAGACCTTACAATTACTATGTTTCAATTCTCTGCTATTGCATTTTGTATTCCCTTCTTGTGTCTTCTGTCATGAGTCAGCACTTTCCCACGGAAGTGAACCTGGACACTTGCAACTGCTAGTAGTACTTTCAATTTTACTAGGCCGGATAGTACGGAGGGCCGGATAATCGGGAGTTTACGGTATTTATGTAAGTGTTACGCACAGGACATTTTTTCCTTTTCTCATAGAGTGGGCCTGAAACGGGCAAATTACTTAATATCTAGGTTTTAAAATGCGGAAATTTTAAAATTTCTTAAAAATGAGCAGATTACTTAGGTCTAAGGTAAAAAATATGGAGACTTTTAAAACTTTAAGAATCATTCCATATAAAGTATGGGGCAGCTTTTTTACATATTACTGCCGTTTTGACAATGCTATTGTATCCTCAAATTAAAACACCTATGCTAAAATGAAAATCTAAGGTATTTTGTTATTTTTAATGCATAGTTTATATTTTAACAACTTATAAGCGAATTGACATAGGTACTTATGTAAGCGTCCCGTACGGGACATTTGTAAATTTTTCATGAAATGGCCCGGAATGATTTTGGGCTCTATAACTGCTGATTTGAGACCACTATGCGGTGGTCTCGGTAGATATTGATTGTCTGAGAGTAATTTCAGAATTATATGTATTGTTTATTTTCTGGAAATGTTTTACCAATAAAATGGAATATTTTGTCACTGAATTAAGGGCGCAATAAGGGAATGAATGTCCCAACCATCCAACTGAATACTTAAAACTCTGTAAACAGTAAAAAAAAAATAATGTTATACACGAACAACAATTTATTAAATTTTTAAGACACTTTCCTGTCTTGAAATACGGCATATTTTAGTATACTTTTCCTGTGACTCCATACAGTGTTGCCAGTGGGCTACATTTTTAAAATTCATATATCTTGATTGGCACCACTTTTCTGAAATGGTAAAATTCCCCTTGTTTTCGCCTTAATTAATATGTCATTATATAGTGCAAATTTTACTATTTTAAAAAAGTTAGGCCAATCACGAAATCTGAATTTAAAAGAAGTAGCCCAATGGCAACACTGACTCCATATTGCCATAAACATTTTTAATGTAGTACGAGAAGTTTAATAGTTTTCATTTTTACTAAACACATATAATACGGCTCTCTTGATTTTTATCGGGTATGGTTTATAAATGACAACAGTAATACTAAATTGTCTTGTTTTGTCTACCATTATATCTGCAGAATAAACTTCTTTGTAAATTTTTATAGAAATTTAATATGAAATTATTGTTTAGAAATAGCGGTAGACGCTATTAGTAGCTAGTAGTCGTAGTAGTAGCTTCGATTGACTTGCAATAGCTGACAAAACTGATAACCGTAAGAAATTCCTCGAGCCGTAAACACAGAGTAAATTTTTTTATCAAGAGGGTATCTACCTTGTATCTTACACAAAAGTAGCGATATTCTACATCTAAATAAATACTTGTATTGTTACCAGAAAGCGTCTTTTATTTAGAAAATGCTTATGTGAATGTTTACGTGAAAAACTCGAAATATTAAACGCGTTTTACTACAAACAGTAAACGTTTCAGAACCTGATCCCTTCATAATTATGATCGGAAAAAATGATCTTATCATTTCTTGCCTAAACCTCATTTAATGTTTACATGGTATAATTCTCAAACTCATTTCTTTGTTTAATTTTTTTTTAAATATATAGAATATGAGTAAATTGTAAATAATAATAATAATAATTTGAGGACAAATAAACATAAAAGTTTTTAAGTACTCTGATTGCTACATAGTTGCCAATTTATACTATTTTTGTCACCACTATTTTAAATAACAAATTAAGCGCATCTAATTGAAGAATTTTACTATTTAAAAAAATACTTCAGATCACCTAATCAAAGATTTTTCCATTAAATGACATGAAAATTACTATTCCTAAATATCATAAGTATTCACGTAATTCACATAAATATCATATCAAGCGAATATTATTAGTGTTCGCAGCTATGTTGCGTAGAAAATAAGGTCTATATAAAAGTAATATGTACAGGGAGTGTACATTTTTACCAAAAGTTTTGAATAAAATTTTTTGCTTTATTTTATCTAAGAAAAATATGAGTTACCCTTCATTTAATCGCAGAAAGATTTAAAATATGGACAAAGAACTATTAGGCAAACATTTCCAATTTGAATTGTTAGTGCCAAATACTTTCTGCAAATTTCAAAATGTGTACTCATATTGAATATTAGTGAGAATGGTTTTAGTCAGAAAATTATAGATACATTTTCAAATTATACTCTGATTTGAGGATGGTTCTGTTTAAAAATTAATTAAATTTATTTATATACGCTTTTTTAAAAAATATTTACAATGTCATGTTACATTATATGAAAACCGCTATTAAACTCAAAAGCTGCCAAGTTTGTCGTCATCGTAACAGAACAACAGCTGCAAAGATAATTATTCATTAATCTTCAGAATTAACTTTCAAACACAGGTTAAAAAATATGTTATAAAATATATCTTCATGATATCTGATAGGAGATTTTTTTCTATTAACCCCTTGACGGGCGATGTGATATATTATATCCCATCGAATTTTAGTCAGAACAGAAACTTTCAATTATTTTTTTCTTTTATAACATTGGTGGGAAAAAATTGTGAAAGTGCTTTTCCTTATTTTGAAATGAAAATTTTCGAATATTCCGGTTTGAATTCAACATCACAGAAACACAATTAATTTCCCCTGAAAGGGTTCAACAAAATGAAAATTATTCTTCTGAAATAGTGGTGAAAATTCATGGTAAATGTTCGCAGCTATGTTGCTATGATAATGGGGTTCTCGTAAAGGTAAAATGTGCAAGGTGTCTGTATTTTTAACACAACTTTCGTGTTATTAGCATATTTCGCTTTTTTATAACCTCGAGTTATTATTTTTTTTATTAATCGCAGTAAGATTTAAAATCTGAAGATGGCATATTAAGTAATTATTTCTAATCTGAATTATGTGTTCAATATATTCTTTGCTAATTCCAAGTAATGTTCACAGCTTATATATATATAACGTTTCAGTCAGAAAATTCTATCTATGTTTTTTTATTACACTATGATTTGAGGATAATTCTGTAAGATTAAAATAATATTTTTTCGGTACTTTTTTAAAACAGTTTACAATATTATGCTACATAACTTTAAAATAAAATTAAAACAAAAACTTAGTCAAATGCACTGCTATCTTACGAGAAGAATAGCATTTGCGATTATTGTTTATCTATCTCCAGCACTTATGTTCAAACATGCATTAGCTTATAAACTATGTATATATATATATGTGTGTGTGTATTATATTTCATTTATCTTTAAGTGGATAATTTTGTATAATTTAATTTAGAATTTTCGAAAATATCTATCCTTTTATCTTTTACTTTTCTTTTTATTGTTTTCTGTATTTTGTATTTTTTTAAAAATTCTTTTTTAAAAAGAATGTAACTGACACCGGACAAATATGGAAGTATTTTTCTTTATAATTAAGGAAATTAAAAGAAACTTTACAACAAGTAATTTCATTTTTCAACATTTCTCGAAGTCATGCTGTCTTCAAAGACGGCGTGAATACTATAAATACCAATCTGCTTATTCACCTATTAGAAACTTTTACGATAGTAAAGTTTAGTAGATTTGTTGGTATATCAGAATTTTAACGCTACTTTTATAATTATGGTTTGTTTTATTTTTTCCTTAGAAGTCGTGGGTATTTTATTTATAACACTGAATTTTTAATTCAAACTGACATAATTGTACCAGAATTTTTGAATAAAATTTTCCTTTTATACTCTACATAGGGCAATTAATTTGTTGATCGACATTTTTTATTTTCCACCATTTTTTTAACCAATTTTTCTTTATAATTTTCTGAGTCTAACCTTCCTACCCTGAATGGGTGTAATCGACCCATTTCTATAATTCATTTTATTCGATTCGAACAAGAAATGTTTTCGCAAAGTAAGATAAATGAAAGGCACCGAAAACTAATGTAAATAAATACATTAAATAGTTTTTAAAGAAAATTCTCGTGTGAAATGTTTTTATTAAGGTCGAGTAAAATTTCAACAGGTTAGGAAGGATAAATACATAAGTAAAAATTGTTTGATCAGAAAGTTTTTTTTTGGGGTGACCATTTTTAACAAGCTACACAGCCGTTTTCGGTGAAACACTCGCTTTACAGAAAATTCTGTAGCTGATTTATTTTTAAACTTATCAAGATGAATAAAAAACTTACATGTTTAGCATAAAATGCTCCACATTTTAGGTGATTGTAGAATTTTCATTAGGCTGAATGAACTACGTCAAAAACATGGTTTAAAAACTGGTAATTTAAAAGGCACATCTCGCTACCATTATTTTTATGAAGGAAATCAAACTCACCTTAACCTCTTCGCTACTGAGTATTAATGCAGTATTATTAATTATTACTGAATTATTTCATCTCCCATTTGACTTCATAACGAGATTTTTAATTTGCATTAGTTCGAATCTTAGAATTCGAAACATATCATTCTTATATAGAAATTGTAATTATGTTCGAGTACCATTAATAAAATAGGACAAAATGGAGGTCCCCATTTGGGGACCCAGGAAGCGAAGAGATTAAAGATTTTTTTCTTACACTGACCACTTATAAGGCTACTTGTTTTACAAATTTCAATCTTGAAAACATTTCCTTTTTTTCGTACGGCTTATTAAAAACTGTGTTATGTCTGCGTTTTGCAGTTTTCGCTAAAAAAAAATCTCAAAAGGGGACTAAGTGAAAAAAATATTAAATCTGGGGATACTAAACTTCTTTGTAATATAAAATTACCATGTAAATTTTATAACTTACACTTAACTGGTTTCTGAATAACAATTCACTAAAAATTCACTAAAACTCTGATCACTCAACTTCGGGACAGAGAAAGGAAATTTTAACATTTCTTTACATGATGATTTCTATTTCTTGAAAGATGATCCTAGATTATTTGTTGTTCTTAAAATAATAAAACCCGCAATAATAAATTGTAGCCCCTAAGTTTTATTGAAATTATAAGAACAACAACAACATAGAAAGTATTAGAAACTGTAGTATAATTTTATTTTGTTAGTAATCATATACCGTAAATTCTCGCTGTACGCCGCAGCTTAGTTATGTTTTTTTCATACCGGAAATTATACTTAACCCATTAACCGCTGACGTTGCGTTCACGCAACAGTAAAAAAAATTTGCTCATGCAATGAATTAATTACATTGGCACCACTATTTTAGAATTAAAAAAATGTCTTATTTATTGGCAGGAATTTTGCTATTTTAGTAAAGCGAAATTTACCTTACTGAATTTGGGGTGGGAATCTACTTTCAACAAGAAATTTGAGAATTTCTATCGTAATAGTTTTGGCGGTTAATGGGTTAAAAAAGGAAGTCAAATAAATGGTAACCGAAGGCTAAAACAAATTCTGGTAGAAAATTCGAGTTATCAGAGCTGTGGCGTATACGCGGGAAATTGCGGTAATCATTTATAAAAAAATATGTGGATGTCTTTTTCTCTTATTAATTTACTTCTTACCAGCATTTTGAACGTATTATGAAGTAAAATTAATTCACAATGACATTAATATTAACATTAATACACCCTACAAATATATTAGAATTTTAATTAAAAATAATTTAAAATTTAGATTAAAAATATCATTAAAATTAAGTATGCTTAATTCCATTTAGCTATACTGACATTAATAAATTATGTATGACTTGCCTGTAACATTTGGCACTCACAGTGCTACAAGTGGCAAAACTGAACGCCAAATATCGGACTTAATCAGACTTCCTTTTGTGTGACATTAAGAGTAAAACCTTTTGTATGCATAAGTGCTTGGAATGTTCCGAAACAGAATCACTTCTTGAAGTCTTAACTTACCTGATGAAATAAGTTTCAAACAGTGAGGGCAGACAAAGGTGATCTTATTGCACACATTTTCCTTTGAGATGAGTTTCTACACTTTTTTTTTTTAATTGATACCATTAAAATCACATTATTTTATATGTAAGTTCCAAGCTGAACACCATAGAAAACTTAAAGAGAATCTGACAAATTTTGAATGTATAGTTATTGCAGAGTTCTCAAATAATTATATTTTCATTGACCAAGATAAAACACAAAGCTTTCAGTTGGACTAGTACGGGTAATACTACATACTTTGGTTCAGAGTTGGGCAGATTTGTAATTCCAATTATCTTCAGCGTAATTACAATTTAATTATATGTAATTGATTATAGTTATACATATTCCAGCACAGAAATTTCGTCAAATAATGGGATGGGTGGTGGCACCGGATACAGTGCTGCAAGAATTTTTCACGGCATCTAATACTAACTATAATTAATTGCATACAAATAAATAGTAATTAAATGCAAGTAATTGCAATTACCAATTTGCCCAACTCTGCTTTTGTTTTTATGTTTTAATCAAATCTGTTGTAAATGTAATTATACTTTCATTGACCAAGATAAAACACAAAGCTTTCAGTTGGACTAGTACGGGTAATACTACATACTTTGGTTCAGAGTTGGGTAGATTTGTAATTCCAATTATCTGCATTGTAATTACAATTTAATTATATGTAATTGATTATAGCATACATATTCCAGAACACAAATTTCGCCCAATAATAGGATTGGTGCTGGTACTGGATACAGTACTGCAAGAATTTTTCACGGCATTAATTCTAAGTATAATTAATTGCATACAATTAAATAGTAACTACAATGCAAGTAACTGCTATTACAAATTTTCCCAACTCTGTTTTATTTTTATGTTAAAAAACATAATCAAATCTGTTGTAAATGTAATTGTACTATTTCTAATAGCTTTATACAGAATACAATCAATGAGTATATATTTCAACAACATGCTGTAAAGGAGTGAATAATATTGTATGTGGAATATAGAAGTTTATAACAGTTGTAAATTTCCAAATGGGTGAAAAAAAGTCAGGGCCAGGATTCGAGCCAGGAATGTCTTGGCTGAAGCCGCCAATACTCTACCAACTGAGCCATACCGCACGAATCTGGAGGACTTATTCCCCCAACTAACCTATAGCGATCACAGCATCTGGTCTGATATCTGAATCAGTTCAACAAAACAAATTCTATGCTATTATTTTGGAACTGCAGTAAACGCTGCATGCGTAATTATATTAGATTTATTTTTAACACAAATATTCAATTGGTAAATAAACCATGACAGCTATAAATTTCCAAATGGGTGAAAAATGTCCAGGACAGGATTCGAACCATAGATGTATTGGCTTAAGCCGCCAATGCTCTACCAACTGAGCCATCCCTTACGAATCTAGAGGACTAATTCTGTTGAGCTGGTTCACATATCAAACCAGATGCTGTGATCCTTATAAGTTAGCTGGGTTATTTAGTCCTCCCGATTCGTCCGGGATAGCTCAGTTGGTAGACCGTTTGTGGCTTTAGTCCTGACACCCCTGGTTCGAACCCTGGCATGGACTTTTCTTCACTCGTTTGGCAATTTACTGCTGTTGTTTTTTATTTACCAAATGAATATTTGTGTTAAAAATAAATCTAATATAAGTTTATTTACTATTGTGATAATGCAAGCAGTCAGTTCAAGAATAAAAAGGTCATGACGTCTTTCCATGATCGTGGGGTACTACCCTCTTAAGAGCTCACTTCAGTCACGAGAAGAAAGTCAATGTTATGACCGTGGGGCCGTTATTATTTCTCGCTTTGAATTTAATATTTTTGAATGATTTTTTTGTATAGGATAGCTGAGGACGTTCTACAACCGGATTAGTTTTTACCTTTTCGATTTTGGTTATAGTTTTTTTTATATTAGGATAGTTTCAAGTTCAGAACCGGTTCAAACCGGTTCCGAAAGCAAAAGTAATTTTTTTCAAATCAAAAACCAAACTCGAAAAAGTAAAATCTAGCTCGGTTGTAGATCATCCTCAGCTATCCTATGCAAAAAAAAAAAAAAAAAACATTTAAAATTTTAAAATTCTAGCGAGATATTTGAGAATAACGCTCCCATAGACTTAACTTTAGCGTTTTCGTTTTTTCCTGTGACTAGTGTGACCTCTTAAGTATTTGCGATGGGGTCCGTGAGACCGCCATTAGTCCTGGAACAGGCGGATTCACAGGTCATTTCAAGACTACCCAGACTGATGATAAACCCGATCGCTGAAGATCTCACCTGTTTAGTTTCATCCGGAAATCATTTATTTATCATTTGCTGCTCTTGAGTATGCCATCGCTAGAAGCGTACGAAACTAGTTATTAAAATGTGTTTAAGATTTTGCCTGTATGTACTTACATAATTTATAGCATACTGATGTATATTTTATTTTAATCACAATAAGTTATTTTTCTGATGTAATTCTACAAAATACATAAATTAAATTTCAATGAATAAGTTTATTTATTTATTTAAGTTTCACTGTCAAGCTGCAATTTAACAATAGGCTAGTGACTCAAAAGCAGATATGAAATGCTACTGTAGGTTATCATCTTTCTTTTAAAAAATTAATATCCTTGGTTATATATCGTGTTTTGGGATATATCGCGATTTTCCGTGTACGTGGTATGTGCGATATTATTTTTGTATTTTCACTATTACAGATTTACGCTTAATTTGTGTTTGCAGTAAAACTGTATCTCGCTGAATTTAATTTAGAGTTCAGTAATCAGACAAAGTGATGATTGCTATTGGAAAATAATGGTACATTTTTAAAGTAAAATAAATCAAGCTCATTAGGAAAAACCGAGCTAGTGTAATATTTTTCTTAAAGGGAAAAAAATCTAAGAATAATTTTCATAAATCTTATTATATATTTTAAACCATACGAAATCCCAGATTTACTAGTTCTGTTGGATTCAAATGTGTAGTTAGCAATTTACTTCGGGTGAATGAAGAAAAAGAAAAAAAAAAACTCTCAAATTTTAAACTTATTTGAAGCGAGTAATCAATTTTTAGTAGATATTAATTGGCTGAAAGCGATTTCGAAATTATTTTATGTATATTATTTGCTTTATGAAAAAGTTTTTTAAATAAAATGAAATAGTTTTGTCATTAGGATGAGAGAAGCGTATCCTCTACTAGGCTACACAAATTGCATTTTGTGTTACACTTTACAAAAAAAAAGCTATACAGTATTTTGACTTGAAATTAAGCATAAAAATAAATTATGATCTGTAGATTTGCAAAATATTATTTTTTTTTACAGAATAACCTCAAAAAATTGTTATTTTAATTAATTTATTGCATGTTTTCATTCATTTCATGTTTTTCCATTACGGACGCATTTTTGCAAATAAAAAAATGAAACACTTATATTTTCAGAAAAATAATTAAATCATGGAGTTAGTCATTATAAATAAGAATCATGATTAATTAAATAGTTTTAGGATTTCTTTTATGAAAATTTTAAAATGCCTTTTTTTTATGAAAATTATAGCATATTTTTAAGGAATTAAAATTTGTGAAAATTCAATTATTTACATTAAATTGTAAAAGTAGTTTTCAGTTTTAAGAATTCTAATACACAATTTATTCTTATTATGTGAAATCATTTACGCAGACGATACTTACGCATTTTATAATAAAAAGAATAATGCATATAAAAGATTAATATATATGAAAGAATTATATTATGATTTTTTTTTTGTAAAGTGGCAACAAAAGAAATGTAAACAAATAAAATTAATTGTTAAATTCGTTATATCATAAATAAAAAATTCCGAGGAAATTTGGCTGAATTTACATTTGTAAAATTAAAATGCGCCAAAACATAAAATAACGTTTTTGCTTAATAAAAATGAAACAATAATATAAAAAAAATGTTACTTTCAAATATTTACCTTATTAAATAATGCTTCGCGAATCTAAGCAAAGCATGGCTTTCGCTAGTTTAATTTTGCCCAACCCGGATATGCCATACCCTGCGCGTGTAATCCCGGGTTAAAAACTTCGAATTCACATCAGAAATTATGAAAGAAGAATTTATACTTCAGGTAATTGCGAAACATCTGTCATTAAATTCAAAGAAATACTATACAGAATTTCTAGTGTGAATGTAGAATTTCGGAATTTTAAAAAAGGCCAATTTTGGCAACCTTGATAATAACTATATAATTTTAAGGTATCAGGCGGACCACAGTTTGACACCCCTGCTTTAGTGTATGTCAAGACATGTAAGATTTTTAAACATAATTTCCTAGAAAAAAATTCATTACTAAAATTAGTTTATTTAAATTATATCATGAAGTTGCTTTTAATTTATCACCCAATATAACTCACCTGCTAAAATTGTTTTTCAAGAGTCACCATTACAAATCATTTTTCCACAACTTTAGTCTACCAGAGAGAGTTTAATCAGGGTTTCCAATTTGGCCTCCATTTTTATTTTGAAAACACAAATCCACAGCAGAAATTAAAAATAGTATTTTTATTTTATTTAATGACGGATATTTCGCTATTACTTAAAGTAAAAGTTTTTTTTCCAAATTTCAGGAATGAATTTGAAATTTCAAAATGAAAATTGCGGCCAAATTGGTAACCCTGAGTTTAATTTCAAATGCCGTGTATTTCGTTCAATGTTGCCAATCAGCTATTTTGATCAGAGTTCGTACGTTTCAAGGACCTTTACCAGAATTTTCGTAAAGAAAGATTTGCCTTATTTAATTAAAAATATATATATCTTCATATATTGCAATCAACTCTTTAGAAAATTTCTGGTACTAAAATACATATAATCCTCAGAATTCCTCGATGCGTACGAACCCTGTTTACACTGTAAAAAATTTTCGTAAAATTTCAGTAGATGTACCGTAAATTTTACGGTACTTGTACCGTTTTCACTCTTTACGGTATGAGTACCGTATTTCTAAGGTATATTAAGCGTAAGAAAACAGTATATGTGCCATTTCGATTATAAACGGTATTTATACCATAAAATCATAGTTTTTCAGTACAAACTCGGTATTTATACCATAAAATAATTATTTTTCACTAAGGAAAAAGCTGGTAGCCTTGCCTCGGTGTACGGCAACCCCTGAATTGATGCTCTTGTTTCGTAATGCGTGTAGCCCTGAGGAGAGGGGAGGTGCAGCCGGTACATTGTTTCGAGGCCCAAGTAGCTCAAAGGGGCACAGCTATTGCAATACACACTGTATATTATTTTTTTTAGTTTATAGGATATCAAAGCCTGAGAGCTAATATGACCGCAAGTTCTGTATGTACGTACGTAACCAAATAACTCTTGATAGAAATATCCGATTTGCTTAAAAAAATTCTAGGTTCATTCCGATAAGCGCTTTGGGGGGGGGGGGGGCTAATCCCCCTTAATTTAGATAAATGGTTTTTTCATGCAGAATTATCCGATTTGCTTCAAATTTGGTATACCGGTCTATTTTGATAAGACGCTTCCCTGATTAAATTTGGAGGTTTATTGGTTAAGTATAAAGGAGCAGGACGAAGGGGGGGGGTAATCCCCCTTATATATATAAATCGATTTTTCATGCAGAATTATCCAATTTGCTTCAAATTTGCATACCGGTTTATTCTGATAAGGCGCTTCCCTGATTAGATTTGGAGGTTCAAAGGTTAAGTATAAAGGGGAGGAATAGGGGCTAATTCCTCCCTTAATTTAGATAAATGGATTTTCATGCAGAATTATCTGACTTAATTCAAATTTGGTATGCCGGTTTATTCTGATATGGCGCTTCCCTGATTAGATTTGAAGGTTCATTTGTTAAGTCTAAAGGGGGGAACGGGGGGGGGCTAATTCCCCCTTAATATTGATAAATGGGTTCTTCATGCCGAATTATCCGATTGGCTTCAAATTTAGCATACCAGTTTATTCTGATAAGGTCCTGACTAGATTTGGGGGTTCATTGGTTAAGTGTGAAGGGGAGGAACAGGAACGGGGACTAATTCCCCCCTTAATTTAGATAAGTGGATTTTTCATTTAAATTATCCGATTTGCTTCATATATGGTATAGCGGTTTATTATGATAAGGCGCATTCCCTGATTATTTACCGTTTTGCTCAAAAACAGTGAGTTCTGTTTTATGAATAATAGACATAAATAAGAGTATAATATACAAATATTGTGAATAGAGTGTGAGCCCAATGCTTCAGTTAAACTGGGAACTTTTCTTTTTTATTTTTTCTATATTTATTTTCTATGTAATACCATAATTCTAAAGAAAGAAAAAAAAGGCCGTAATTTATTTTACTTTTGTAAAACAGTATAGATGTCTAATTATTAGCCTTAAGTACAGGAAAAATGAATAATATAATTTATGAGAGACGAACCAAGTGGTCGACGAAGTCGGCTAGGTATTATTAAAGATTCACATGCTTTTTTTATGGTTCTTGAGTGTGTGTGTGTGGGGGGGGGGGAGGAGGGATTGTGTGGTTGATCCTGGGCCCGTCACGACTCTCGGCGGCCTTGAATGTGTGTCGTCTTTCTAGTCGGAACTTCCAGGAACCGATTTACAAATTTGGGGGCTCAGAGCACAGATGCGTACGGGGCCCCCCTTGCACCCATTTAGAGTCCTGCATCGGGTCGAGTTACCTGCTGTTACCCGAACCCGATCCGACCGCGGTTCGGGTCTGGTCGGGTTGGAGCTATATTTTCCCGCTGCGGGTCGGGTTGACTTTAAAATTTTTGGTGCGGGTCGGGTTCGGGTTGTCCCGCTTTTTTAAAAGAATGTGGAAAATATTTTTTCCGTTAAAAGCCTATATAAACCGCAGATCAAAGTTTCACAAAAGCAAAATGTGTGCCTGTCTGTTTTGTATTTAGTCATCCTTTCACCAGTCTTCGAAATAACAAACTGCATTATATTTTTATCGTATTTTAAAAATACAATACGCAGCAAAACTCTAAATGGTCCTCCCTGTCTATCAAGTGAATAATTTAATTGTGGTCATACGCGATGCAGTATGTTAGACGGGGAAATTTTCAAAATAATAACTGCTGATGCTGATAAACTAAAGGCAGATGGCCACTTGCGTAAAACAAGGTGTATCGTTATAAATGGAACTTTTGAAACCGCAACTAATTTTAAAGCATACTTAAAGATTAGATTTTTTGTTTTATACCATTTAGAGTCCTGCATCGGGTCGGGTCAAAGGTTTTACTATAGTTGAATATTAAAGAATATAGATTTGTTCATTCTTCTCTGTAAAACATAAAAATGATATTAAAAAATTAGAGGTCTGCACGGGCCGGAATTATCAGGCCCGGAAACGGCCCGCCCCGTGCCGTAGAGGTCTGCACGGGCCCGGGCTTGGCCCGAGGCCCGTACCCGGCCCGGCCCGCGGGCCGGCGGAATGAAGGCGAATTTTCAAACGGGCCGGGCCGGGCCGGCAGAATTAGGACAATTTTTTCAACGGGCCGGGCCGGGCCGACAGACAAAATAAGCGGGCCGGCAAAAAAATTAATCGGGCCTAACGGCCCGATATAAGAATTTAAGCGAAACAGATAAAATACGACCCGTTTTCAATGAATATGATTTTCTCGAGAAGTATGAATGTGTGTCACGAGCCGATGCGAGTTTAACAACATCAATACAGAAATGTAACACGTCATTGTAGAGATCGGCATCGTACAGTTACAAAATGTCTGATTCCGAGTTTAATTTTTTTTCAGCAGACTCGTGCCGGTACGGAACTGGTCTTAATCGATCTCAGGATGTGTAGAACAGTCATTGTGTTTTGTAGTATTAATAGTGATAATGAACTTCATTTAACAGTATCTTTGGAAATATACCTTAAGGTGGTTCTCATATTCCCTGCTCAACAATGCGAAGCTTTCAGACACATTTTCTGACAAAATTTTTAACTATAAAGGCATAAAATTGACAGGCCTGCCTATTGAAGGCATTTGGAAACGAATAGCTTTTTCCATATTTGATAAATTACTTACATAGATAACAGAGATTCATGTCACGTGACTGTACGTTTTTCTCCTTTCCTGTGCTATCGCTTCCGAAAATTCGATTCAAAACGCTAACTTTGACAGTATTTTCAGAAAGATATATTGCTTTTATCTATGAAAAAAACGACATTTACATAGCTTCTGAATAAGAATACATGCCAATCTTACGCGTTTCCGAAAAGAAAAGAATTCATAAATGTGTCGAAATGTAGCTCCTTTGGCTTTGAGAAAAGCCTTAAAAATGAGAGGAATATTTTCACAAATCTACTTTTTATTATACAGCTTCAAAAGTTATCATGTTTTTAATCCTTTATTCTGAACTACATTAATCTTTTAATGAATCCTTATTTCCATTTTGAAATGTCTGTAGACACGATGACTAAAACACTGTAAGTAATCGTTAGTATTTACTATTGTGTGTTTTCTGTTTTGCGAGCATCATAGTAATGTAAATTATACTGTAAAATGTTCCCATAAATATGTATGTAGTATTCATTAAAAGAATCTTAATTGTATGTTGAGAAAAAATGGATTTTTTTTTTTTTGTAGAAATTGTGTCGGGTCGGTCCGGGCCTGTTTTCACTGATTTCTGTACGGGCCGGGCCGGGCCTGTTTTCACTGATTTCTGTACGGGCCGGACCGGGCAGGGCCGAGAACTGTAAAAATGCAAAAGGGCCGGGCCGGGCTCGGGCCGAACTTCCAATTTTTACACCGGGCCGGGCCAAGATAGCTTTCGTTCGGGCCGGGCCGGGCCCGGGCCTGAAAATTCCGGCCCGTGCAGACCTCTACCGTGCCGTCCCGTGTAAAACTTAAAAGTTCGTCCCTAGCCCGGCAAGGCCCGTTTATAATTTTATCGGCTTCGTCTAAATATTTATATCGGGCCGGTAGACTGGCTTAATTGTAGCTATCGGCCCGGCCTGGCAGGGCCGTTCATTTTTTTGCCGGACCGGACCTTTTATTTTGTTTATCAGTCCGGCCCGTTTAAAAAACTGTCCTAATAAAGCGGCCTGGGCAGTTTGAAATTTTGCTGACCCGCCGCGGTCCGAGGGCCGGACCGGTGCACACCTCTATTAGAGACACGTAGATAATTTTTCATAACGGTATTAAAACATGATTTGCTTTTCTTACATTGCGGGCTCGGGTCGGGTTGCGGATTGAAATATTGCGGGTTCGGGTCGGGTGCGGGTTGATATATTTCGGGTTCGGGTCGGTTTGCGGGTTGCCTGAAATTATTTTTGCGGGTTCGGGTCGGGTTGCGGGTTGCCAAAAATTATTTTTGCGGGTTCGGGTCGGGTTGCGGGTTGACTTAAAATAGAATTTGCGGGTTCGGGTCGGGTAAAACTCGACCCGCGCAGGACTCTACACCCATTCTTACAGGCAGATGGAGTAAAAAAAGTATTGAAAAATGTACTTAATAAGATAACCACTCTAATGATTTTAATAATTACTTTAAAATATCCGTGAAAAAATTTAATTTGATAATCATAAATTTTCTTTTAAATAACTATTACACAATTATGAAATTGAAATGAGTAGACGTTCTATAATAGATTGCGTGGTGCTGATTATCTTTTCCTATGCAAGTATATATATCTAGAATGATAAAGTATGCAACCACTAATAATAAATTTTCTGTAATATCAAGCTACAATTTTTTAAAACATTAGGGGGCTCTGCCTCCTACACAACCTACGCTCAACAAGTCCCAAATAATCTGACGAGAACAAGAACAGTATTAAAAAAGAATTAAAAACGCAATATACTTTTAAAGTGATAAAGATAAAAGAAAAAATTCACTACAATAAAGCAATTAAATATGGTTGTTTCAGACAAAATATACAATGTTATAAAAATACAATATAAACACAGTAGAATGTAGAAGGAAATCTAAAATTCCATTAGATGCTAAAACTACATCAGATTTTGGACAATAATTTAAAATCCTCCAGCAACATTTGGGAGCCCCTGATTTTCAGGAGCCCTGGGCCCGTGCCCCGAATGCCCTGCCATAAATCAGGCACTGGGAATTTCCAGTCTATCATGTTGAATTATGTCAAAACGATCTTTAATCTTTATTCAAGAATTATGACATTCGTACACTATAAAAATATGTCCTGAAATTAACAGGTGTTATTCTGTGAATTTTCCTTTATTTATCTGAAAATTTCCGTTTTGCCCCCTTTGTCATTAGGTAATGGAAATTATCTTCTTTCTCTAAAAATCATTTTTACCACCGACCTCTACTTAAAAAAAAAAAAAAAAAAAAAAAAAAAAAAAAAAAAAAAAATCAGAAGTTTATTGAAATGCATCCCTTTCCCCGCGCCCATCCTATTAAAATTCTCTACTTTCATGGTCGCAAGCAAAATTCCTTCCGGCCAAGAAAAGTCACTTTGACACAGGAAGCTCTGACCAATCAGGTTACGAGACGGCAGGCAAGACGCGCCGAGGTCGAGAATAATAGAAGTCTGTTTTCGAGAGTTTAAACGACCTTGATTTGTTTAAACAGGCAACACGTGCCTTCTTTTACCTGTCAAGATTGCTATGAATATGAATTTTATATACAGAAAAGAGGTAAGTTTTTCAATTTTATTTTGTAATTTTCCCCTTGCACGTTTTATAAAACTGGGTTATTGTTGACACTTTTAATCAAACCAAACAGAAAGCAGATGATGTTTCAAAGTTTCGCTGTTTTTCTGCAAAAATCTTAATAAAGAGGGTAAGAGATTCGTTTATTTAATTTATATATTATTTATTTTCTTGCAAAATTTGAATGTTTAGTTTGAGTAGCAATAGAAATCTTAGAATTTTATATACTAACGGCCATTTATAAAATTTTATTTATTTTTAAGGTTTTATGAGGGGGGTATCCATTACTGGGATTGGTTAATTAGTCATTTTCCAGTAATGGACACCCCATCTAGACATTGCTTAAAATGCAATTTCAGTAATGTTTATTTTATAGTGCATAAAATATTTTGACTTAACTGAAAACCTAAATAATCAAATTTAATTTTTAAATGATAGGGGAGAGGGGGGGGGGGGTGTACCTTTGGACTGGGGGCAGCTTTGAACAGTGTAAATATTTTCCTCTAAATAAATTATATAATATATACGGCAGCACAGTACTACTGCTTCAATGTAACATGAATACAAAGCTTTACTATTTTGCTTGCACACTACTGTCTAAGCAGTGTGTACTGTCTATGCATATTTTGCTTGCTTGAATCTAAACTCAAGAAAATAAAGTTGTAAGCTTTTTGTTGATAATCTTGTATCCCTAAAATTACAATTCACTATTTAATACCTAAATAAAGATGTTAGCTTTAACTTATAAGATTTGTTTTATTTAAATTCTCAAACCTAATTGAGTAAATACCGTATTTTATGGAAGAAACGCCGCGGCGTTTACGAGTTTAAAAGTTAATTTTTTTCCAAGTGCGGCGTTTACAATTTTTTTAAAATACCAGCTGATTTCCTTAATTTAAAAATTCATAAAAATATTTAAAATCGGATTTAAATATTTTAAATAAAACTTCAGACATCTTAAGATATTAAAACGAGGCATCCTACACTGCTCAGAAAATTTTGATTAAAGTTAGGTCAATGTGACGCTGTTGACAAAAGTAGCGTTCCGACGGATGCGGCGATTACGATATTTTTAAGCTTATTCTGGCCAATTTGAGGAGTGCGGCGTTTACGACGGGTGCGGCGTTTCTTCCATAAAATACGGTAGTTGTAATGCTAAACTCTATGTGATGGGGCACCATTGAACAATTAAAACTATGAAGTAAAGAGTTATAGATGTATCTAAATATTATTATTGTTGAAATTTTATTTTAAATATGAAATCTGCCCCATGAACTCCTGTTATTTCTAATAAATTTAACTTTTAAATATAAAAAATCAGATTGTAAAATTCGTTTGATAAAAAAAATAATACTTATTTTTTGAAGAGGATTTCTTGGAATTTATGTTACAAAAAAAGAGTAAAAACTGAAAATTTGATTCTAAGGGGTGGGGTTAGGATTTAATTTCTATATAGGTGTACATGTGTCACATTTATATATATAGGGTGTAGAAGAAACACGTTAGAAAAATTAAATTACAATCAGAATGCATACTGATTGATATAAAAAAGTTGGGGGTGGGGGGAGTTAATCCAAATGCAGACTCAGAATATAAGTCAAAATTATTTTGCTGATCGTATAACAACAAAAAAGCATTTGAAGTGGTGCTAGATTGTTTCAATAGTATTAATAGTTGTTTGTGCCGCAATTTTCTATTTTTTGTTTAGAATTAAAATAGTGAATTTTTTATTGTAGTTTAGTTGACATATCCTTCAAATTATCATTTTTTTTCTATAATGGAAGGTACCCAACTTTGAAATAATCTCCCAGTCTCTCAAATTAATTTTTTAAATAATTTAGAAAGTGCAATCTGCTTGAATGTAACCTTCAAATGATTTCAGCAATGTTTTGTTTTCAATATATAGGTACCTATGCGTTACAGGGGTGGTGAATTACATCATTCTACTTCCACTATCTACTGCCGAAATTTTGACAGGGTGACTGAATTTTTAGTTTTGTCTTTAAAAAACTGCTGGCTATAGAAATATATTTTTAAAATATTTATTAGCCACATTTTGAAACTTTCCAATTGTCGCAATTTAAACATGGCACCAAGTTCTATTCTACACAAAACTTTCTTTTGTTGTATATATTTCTTATTTTTATTTAAAATTATAGATAGACAGAGATCTGGTCTCCCAGCTTGGACCAACTCGTCATTGCCCCAAGTATCTGGTAGCACATAAGAGAAATCTGAAACTAAGAGTATGAGACTCCAACCGAACAATTACTATACCACCTACTTAACACTAGCATTATTCAAAGGTATTTATTTTTCTCCTAAATATTTGCGTGGCAAGAAGTAACATTAGTGTTATTTTTACAATTTTAGTACAATTATACGTAACAAGTATGGGAACAATTGGGAAAAAGTCAGGAAATTTTGGGAAATAAACCAGTTTTCCTCCGAAGGCCTATTTTTCCAAATTGGAAAAATTAAAATTTCATTTATAAAATATATTTTATAATAGCTACATTCTGATACTTTTATTTATATTTTTTCATGTTTAATGTCCTACATGAAAACATTACCGTGTAAAATCTTATCTGTAAGCAGGGATCTGTTTAGAAAGAACTCGAGTCCCTTAAAGGATTATTTACAATTTTTTCTCCTTAAAACATAGACCCTTAAGGCTGTTCTCAACTGCTCTGCCCAACAAGTGGAAAACGTTTTGACACATTTACAGATTTATTTTTTAAAACAAAGATATAAAATTGGAAGGCCTGACTATCGAAGCGATTTAGAATCGAACTGTGTTTTCCATTTTTTTTATCCATAAATTACCTATTGGGTTATAAGCGATTTTGATCACGTGACAAAGATGTTTTCTCCCTTCGCTGACTGGTTTTTCTGCTTTTTTCAGGAACTTAGGTCCAAAACGTCAACTTTGATTCTTATTTTCTGAAAGATCTATTGTGTTTGCAAAAAAAAAAAAAAAAAAAAAAAAAAAAACAGGAAAAAAACAGCTGGATTACATAGTTTGTAAACCACAAACAATGCCAGCTAGTTTCATGCATTTCCGACCAAAAATAAATTTAAACTTAAGTCAGAAAGTTGCCCTTTTGGATTTGAGCAGCCTTACAAAATTCTTTCTCTTAAAAATAGATATTTCAGAAAATTTTTCATCTAGAAATTGAGTCCTTCACAAATGTAATGATTTTAGAATTTAAAAAAACCTGCTGCATAATAGTTGAAATCATCAATGAATCTATTATTTAGCTGTATATATGTACAAAAGACCTTCTCAATGTCTAAATAAGAACTGAAATGCCATTTCTAATTCACAAAATTCTGATTGCATTTTTTACAAGTATCTACAAATATTCACAATTTCGCAAAATCAGGATCGTGTGGGAAAAAAAAAAATCCAAGCAAATCACTGGTAAAATAATTAAATGCAAATTCTCTTCTTAAAAATGAAAATTCATTCCAAAATTATTTCAATAGATATACCAATTAATAAAAATGGTAAGGTGGGAATTTAATATAAAATTTGAAACATACATTTATTTTTATTCGCATAGCTGTAATTTATCGCTGTTATTAGGAAAAATTCTTTTCATAATATGCAGTTGAAATTATTTGTTCTTTTCTTTTTTTCCCCCTTAAAATATAGATTCTTAGAGTTGTCTAACTGTATTTTTAAAAATGCAAACAAACTTTGCAAAGAAAATGTAAGCCAATTTCCTGTGAAAAACTTAGTTGAAAACAATTTTTAAACACATGAAAAAATCCACCTGTTTTAAAACTTTCATAAAAAAAATTACCACTTTCAATATTAATAATCTTAAACATAGCTGGGTTTACACTGAAAAGCTGTACCAAAACTATAAATACACAGAAAATGAATAGTATACTTTTAAGGGGGATGGGGGAGATGTAATATTGTAAAATGCCAGTTTAATGCTAGAAGTACTACAGTTTGTTTATTTTAAACTGACATTATGTATATAGTATTTGAAAAACAGTACTTTGTAGATGGGATGTACAATACAGTTTAAAATTACTTTCAAACTGTAGTGATATTGCTTGAAACTTAAAATTCTTTTATTATTTTTTAAATTAACTCTACTGATAATTTAAAAAATGCTAATGCTCAATTAAGTTACTGTCAAAATTCTGAGGTTGAAATGATAAACTTTTAAAAGTTGTCTTATTTTATGTTCTTTAAAAAAAAAAAAATATATTCATGTAAAGGGAAAATTATATTGTGTTATATTAGTTTATATAGTTATATATGTATAAATACTTCTGCAGCTATCATATGGCAACTATATGACATTAATACTGTGCACTTAAATGAGGAAAGCAAAAAATAAAATAAAGGTTAGCTATTGTAATTAATATTATCTGTGCCATTGTTACCACAATGAATATGAGCTGGCATTGATAATACATAAGAACATTTTTTCCTTCAAAATATATTTGAGTATATCAAAGCCAAATTATTATATATTTTAATTTTTTTCTTTGACCTATGGCCAGATCTAAAGGTCAAAATTAGCACTAACCACCGGCCACTGGTTCAGTAAATGGGAAACAGTGGCTAGTGAAAAACTGTCTATCGGCAGCCACTTTTTTACAAGGGGAGAGTAAAATTTTCTTGCATTTCATCGAAGATTCTACTTTTTTTGGTTCTAATATATTTTATTAACATATTTATTTGGGCTATTCACTTTTAGATGAATACTTATAAAAATTTTACTGTTTAGTATTTTTAAATAAAAAAGTGGCCACTTAAAAAACTAGTTCTACCGGCCAGTGGCCTTAATGAAATTTCCCAGTTTTGACCTATAGCCATATCTACGAGTCTATTATAGCGGTAGAGTGGAACTGTTGCAAGCAAAAGCATGGTATGTATTGTACGAGACAAATGCAATATGTGATATTTTACCATTATACCGATATGTATATCCTAATGTGCCATTGATTTATTTCAACCTTAATGCAAAGGTTTTTATTGGAATCAGTATCAAATATTGTGATTCACTATTTATTAAACGAGAGGCTTTTTGTAATTTTTATTGATTGCCGCGGTATTTTAGAAATAAACTATAAACAGCTATGAAAACAAATAAGTACTTTCATATTATCCGGGTAGATAGATCGCCAAAAATGATTGTCAATTGCCACTTTTGTTTATTGTTGTCAATTGTCAATCATGTTCAAAATTGTAATATAATATACATTTAATAAATACATAATATTGCTAAAAAATGATAAAACAAAATAACAACAACAAAATAGAACATCATAAAAAAATGATGAAATTGATTATATAGGTATACTTATAAAAATACTTTGGTATTAACTTTAATATGGCAACTATATAATATTAACTTTGTGTGGTTAAAATGCAGAAAGCAGCCCCCCCCCCCCCCCCCACTCATACACGCACACAAAAAGTTATTGTAATTAATATCGTTGGTGCAGTGAATATTACCTTGCCAGGACAACACATAAGCAGGGTTGGCAAAAAAAAAAAAAAAAAGTTTTTTTTTTTTTTTTTTAAATAACAAAACAAAAAAAAATTGTTTATTTGGTTTAAACCGGGATTTTTTAAAAATATCATTTCCTAATGCATGTAGCTGTACATTTGCTGATAAAAATAAACATTGTTATAGTATATTAAGTAATATAACTTCATTTGAAAATATCCTGATTAAATAATTAGTCTGTTATGTAGAAAATTGAATTCATTTCTAATTTAAACATTAGTAACCTTTGTCTTATGTTGAAAAAATAAACTGCTCTACACAGTGTAACTTTGATATCTTGAAAATCTTAAGACAATATTTTTGATTAATTATGGATATATAATATTTTATGAACTTTTTTTTCTACCTTGATACAGTCAAACCTCGTTAACACACTTAACGCGAATTACTTTTAGCACAAACTGATTGTCTCGTCCAGTTGTATGCAACATACTCGTTAAGTTCTGATAACACGAACAAAAAAATTTTCCCCTTGAGTGTTCGCATTAACGAGGTTCGACTGTATTAAAAATCTTTTTGAAGTCAAAACTAGTTCACTCAACATTTTAATATTTTCTTCTTGACCTAATCATTAATTTAACTATAAAAAAATATTTTGAAGATAGTATCTCAAATGGTTAACTTTTATATAAATATCAGTATCTGTGGTTGCTAAAGAATTTTTGGTACTTTTCGGTTAGCCGGGCGCCAGTGTTTTATATACATATTTATATACATACATATATGTAAATATACATATATTTACATATACAAATATTGTATATATACACACATATATATATGTAAATATATATATATATATATTTACATATATGTATGTATATAAATATGTATATAAAATACTGGCGCCCGGCTAACCGAAAAATACCGAATTTTTTTTATATATGTATTCGAATACTTCTGATTATTTTGTTTTAACATTTTTGGCCATTAAATTCTGTAACTGAAAAGATTGATATTATTGAATGCTATAACTGACATATAATTTTTGCATGTCGTCTCATTCAACTTCATATCTTGAAATTCTTTTTTAAATTCTTAAAGGATAATCTCCCCAATTGAGAAAATTTTCTTTTACTACTTGGCCAAAATCTTAAGTCATTGTATTATGTTATTAACTGCCGTAAATAATCTGTATTTTTTAATTGATAATATTTTATGCTAAATACTGAATGTTTTATCCCTGTTAATTTTGACATGTTTCATGATAACTCTCTCGGTGCATCAACACATTCTAATTTTCATCCTTCATCCACACAAACATGACCTAAACTCATTATGTCTCATGTAGACTGCTTAGATAAAATATTAAAAGTAGAAATTATTTCTATAAATAATTTAAAACACAGGCAAACTACAAAACACCATTAAATATTACATTAGATTTGTTCTAAAAAAGCCATTTGGTTTAAACCATGCCAACCCTGCATGGTACTGACAAACATGATGAATTTTTATGCTGCTTATATGAATTTATTTAGTTTTTTTTTTTATGTGAATTTATTTTTTTTTTTTAATTGCAAAAGTAAGCTTCAATTAAATTTAGCATCTAAGTATAGAAAATCAGATCATAAAATTAGGTTATTAAAAAAATAATACGCAGAATTATTTACATTGTGCAGACAAATTTTTAAAGTAAGTTATGAGTCAGTATATCAGATTATTTTTTTTAAAAAAAAGGAATCATTGAGTGGAGGTTTTACTGTATAATTTTATTGACCCCAAACTGGAGATCATGTTAGATAGTTTCTGTTTAGAGATTATGGGAGTATCACAAAATGGTGTATACTAAAAGCACAATTAATCATTATTTACAATCTTATCACAGCAATATGGAGATGTTTTTATTCCAAAAATTAAATGTTTACTGCAATGTTAAGAGAAATTTATAGTTTAATTCTTGATTTTTATATGTGCTTTATTTTTAATTTTTGTATAATGTTTATTTGTTCTTTTGTTTTAAAAGTGTATAATTTTGATTGATACAATAAAACAGTTTGTGAAAGTGTATAATTTTCAAATGTTTAAGTGATCACTGTCACTTTTACCTTAACAACGTTAGTTTTTTTTTTTTTTTTCAAACTTTCCGATTGGTACCAACTATATTGCTTGGCGATAATGGCATTGGTTTAATGGAAAATATCCAATAAATAAAAATATCCAGAATGTAGTCAAGGGTGCAGGGTTTTCTGTCTGAAATCAGTTTTTTGAAAATGTCCAAGTATGCTTGTATAAAGACTTTTTTTTTTCATTTGGTATATTTCAGTCCTTAAGAATAATATGTATTTAATTTCCAATAACAGAAAATTTGGAATGGAGGAGGAATATGGCTACCCAATTTCATCTTTGAAGTATGGTGATGGAGTAGACCTGAACTATCATATGCACTCGCTGCCACAGTTGCAGAAAATTCTCAAAGTGTCTGCGGGAGTTACTACAGAGACAGAAAATAATCTGCAGGTAAATTTTTTGCAATTGCAGCGTTAATTAAACACTTACCTGTAACGTTTTTATGTGTTTTATTCACATTTATTAAAGAGAAACTTAAGTTTTTGCATTAAGTAAGTTATGGTTTGATGGAAAAATAATCTGCAAAAGAGAAAAGAAAATCTGTGACGCTAGTCTCCATTCTTGATCTTTTTGCTACCGAACTCGCTACATGGTTATATAAATAGTGATTTTAGCGAATAGTGGATTTCACTGAATATCTTTTTTTTTTTTTTTTAATTACACATATACTGATCATAATTTCTTTTTTTAAATTTCATAAATAAATAAAATTAAACACAAATTAAAACTGATATTTTATCACTTTTTTTTAATTAACAGCTTGATGTATTCTGTGTAATATTTCAAACACCATAATGCTAATAATAAAATAAATGGCTTTTGCTTATTACTAAATACTTAATAGTATAATTTTATCTGTAAATGCATTTAATTCACATATAATTTAGATAAAATAAGGGGCTCATTATTATCATTGTTAAATGTACTTTTTATTTCCAGTTAGAAATTGTTAAAAAACTTTTTAAACCCTCCCCCCTGAATAATCATTTATATATATATATATATATAAGAAGAAAAATCATGATTCCCTGCTCCTCATTATAAGTGCAGATTCACTGTCACCAGATGCCACAAGGCAACTAAATTGTTTGCTGTGACCACTAACTTTCACCGCCTAAGTCGTTAAAGGGCAGAACTGAGAAATTGAAATTTCATTAGTGGTCAGTAATACGAGTTTTATAAGTGGCCACTTTTTTAACTTTTGTTAAAATTTTTATTAGTATTAAGCTAAAATTAAATAGCCCATATTAATGTGTTTATATAAACATAATGCAAACAAAAAAAGTACAATCCTTAATAAAATGAAAAAAAATTTTAGTCTGTCCTTGTAGGAAAGTGATCATAAGGTGGCCAGTGACAATTTTTTAATAGCCACTTTTTTCTCATTTAGTGGGCTGGTGGCTAGTGTTAATTTTGCACTTTATAAGTCGCCATATATATTTATTTTTATTTTATTTTTTAAGATAATCTCTCCTTATAGCAAAACAAATGACTGAAGTCTATTTTGATTTTTATAGTGTAAAATAATGGGACACATTCTCAATTTTTTGTATGACAATGTCAAATTAAGAAATATTCTTTTCCTGATATTTCCCACTATCCTTTTTGCTTATTTTCTACATATCTCGCTCAACTTTATCTTCTGACAGTATATAGTTTAAGATTTATATTATACTTAATATACAAATTTCAAGAATTTTATGCTTAATTAAATATACACATTTGAAGTAATTAGTCTGTATGTTGTACGTGTGTTCAATTATTTTTCATTTTTTTAATTCCTTAGTTTTTTTTGTTTAGTTTTCTGTATATAAATGCTGTTTGTATGTGTTTGTTTCACAATGTGGCCACTGGATTTTTTTTTTTTTTTTTTTTGGTTTAGCAGCCACTAGTGCAATACTGATTTTGGGAATCTGCACCTATATTCCTCATAGGACTTTAGCTGTTTGAGTTGTTTGAATAATTTTTAATAGTAATTTATAAATTCCCAGTACAACTGGATACAGATATTAGAGAATGAATTATATAATTGCTTTTTTCATAGGCCTTTGGGGGTGTTCCCTTCCTTAGAGAAATCCACCTTTCTCTGCAGGAGGAGGAGGGGTATATCAGAAGGCAAATAATTCACAAGATGACATGGCTTTTTTTTCTCATCAATAGTGTTGTCAATTTGCAACATATTTTCCACTTTATTAGCGTTTGAAATTTTGCTAAAAGTGTGTTTAGCTTTGTGTTTTTAGCAACATGATTTAAATAACTTGATTTTTTTTTTTTTTACAAAGTTCTTGCTGATTTGTTTTTTTTTTAATTTGGTCAAAATATGTTGTAATAAGTATTGCATATTTTAGTACTGTGTATTGTATGGGAGGGGGAAGTTTTTTATTCCAGTGTTTCATCTTAAAATTATGTTCTCAGTTAAAAATGGTTAATTTAAGCTAAAAAATATATGCACATTTTTGAGTTATTAGTAAAAAGAGAGTTTCTGCTACTATAAGGATAACTGCCTAGGTTAAATATAACTCGTTCTGATGTATTTTAATCAGAGTCTGGAAATATAAACCAACAGGCAGATGCAGTTAAAAAAAATCAGAATTTACAGTATATTTTGAACTAAATAAAATACCCTCCCCCCTTTCTTTTGTTCCAATTTGTGCAAAATTTTAAAATATTATTAGGTAATCATAAAACCAATAACTTTTATGCTAACCAATTCGATAGTCAGTTTCCTTTAAAGGGTATTAAGGATTTTGCTAATTCTTAATCATTTAACAAGCTAATAGGCCATTTCTTCTATTAAAGAATTTTTTGACTAAATCTCACTCTTACTAATTTTTAATGTTGGACCCAGTAGCATAAAGTTATGGTTGTGTCTGCGACAGCAATTTAGTGAGATGAAAATTGTCTGCTTGAGTAGCGTGTTACATTTTCTTATGTACAAACATTGAGTGTTAAAATAAACAGCATTCTTACTGATTAATACCAGGAGTCATTCTGAGTAAAAAAAAAAAAAAAAATCAAACTCACAGCGAATTTTCCAAAAGGTTACAACAGAGGGGGGGGGGGGGTGAAAATCAACTACCGGCACTAATTATGTGTTTATATATATTTTAAATAGTAAATATATTTATCTCTGGATATCACTGGAAATGGAAAAACACTTCAGGGATAACAGGATAATTTTTTAAATTTTCAATTGGAGAACATGGATGTAGACTTCTGGGAAGCAGGGTTAGGTTTTTGACATGACAAGCGTCAAAAACTGGTTTAAACTGTCATAAAGTGGTTTAAACTGTCGAAAACTGCCAAATACATGCAACACGCTAAAACATTTTAACAATTGATAAATATTAAATAAGTCAATGACTTATGTGATCTTTTATTAAAATTTAATAATTTAAAAAATATATTATTTGCAATAATTTTTTTTTTTTTTTTGGATTTTTCAACCAGAAGAAAATAATTTTGTACAATTAAATAATCCGAATCAATTTTACCCCGCAGCATGCTGCAGCACACCACGTGTTTAGCACATTTATTTACACCCAAAAGATTTTTGAGTTTAGAGTGTATGAAATGTTAGAAAATAGTCTGTCTCTTAATTGATGCTGAGCTAGTAGGACTTGATAGCAAAAGCTAGATAAGCAAGTTTTGAAGCAGGCTC
This sequence comes from Maratus speciosus, assembly GCA_963932465.1. NCBI lineage: Eukaryota > Metazoa > Arthropoda > Arachnida > Araneae > Salticidae > Maratus > Maratus speciosus. The sequence goes on along the minus strand of CAWVRF010001236.1, from coordinate 30,694 downwards.
AAAAAGCTGTTGCATTTAATGATACCTTTCCACCAGGGTTTGGTTTTTGACGTCAAAAACTGGTTTTTGACATGACAAGCGTCAAAAACTGGTTTAAACTGTCATAAACTGGTTTAAACTGTCGAAAACTGGTTTAAACCGTCAAAAACTGCCAAATACATGTAACACGCTAAAACATCTTAACAATAGATAAACATTAAATAAGTCAATGATTTATGTGATCTTTTATTGAAATTTAATAATTTAAAAAATATATTATTTGCAATAATTTTTTGATTTTTCAACCAGAAGAAAGTAATTTTGTACAATTAAATAATCCGGATCAATTTTACCCCGCAGCATGCTGCAGCACACCACGTGTTTAGCACATTTATTTACACCCAAAAGATTTTTGAGTTGAGTGTATGAAGCGTTAGAAAATAGTCTGTCTCTTAATTGATGCTGAGCTAGTAGGACTTGATAGCAAAAGCATTGCTAGATGAGCAAGTTTTGAAGCAGGCTCATAAAGCTGTTGCATTTAGTGATACCTTTCCACCAAACAATGGAGTACCCTATAGCACTGAAATAGGAAGACTGGAAAGGGGATTCTTTAGCTTCATACACAATCAGTATGGGTAAGCATCTATAAACTCTCTCTGTAGCTCAAGCGCGAGCTGAATCAACTGACTTCATCAACCGTCTTTTAGATGACCGAGCCAATTTTGTTCAGTTTTAAAATCGAAAACATTTTTATATATTGAAAGAAAGCATGTTTTAAAAAGATTTTGACTTTAAGCTTTTTTTTTTTTAAATTACTTCTGTTATTTTGTAAATGTTTGAAATTAATAATCCAATTTCAATTTTGAATGGAATGGTTATTGCCTAGACTAGAATAACATTGATGCACATTATCTTGTTATATATACAAAAAAATCTACACTTTTCTAAGTTTTTTTCCCCATAAAAAAAGCTAGCTAATGCTTTAAGCTCTCAAAAGTAAGAGAAATTAAAACAATTTTAAGTAAGAGAAAAAATGTACAGCTCAGGTGAGCTTGATGTCTACTTTTTAAAAAAACACAATTTTACAAAAAAAAAAAAAAAATTAAATATTACCCTGTTAAAAAGTTGTACTTAACAATAATACTTTACTATGTACTAATTACTGATATACAGTAAGAGTGAATTTAAAATGTTACATGTAATGTTGTCATGTGTGACATTTAATTTGAATTTTTACAGATCAATTTAGTATTTGAGGTTTTTGACATGACGGTTTAAACTATGGTTTAAACCCGACATAAACTGACACATGTCAAAAACCTGCCAACCCTGTAACTATTACTAATACTATATACTAATTATACAGTTACAGTAATAGTGAATTTTAAATATTACATCTAATGTGTGACATTTAATGTGAAATTTTACAGATCACTGTAAGTATTTGAGGTTTTTGACGAGGTTTTTGACAAGGGGTTTTTGACATGACGGTTTAAACCGCAGTTTAAACTGTCAAAAACTGACATGTGTCAAAAACCTGCCAACCCTGCTTTCCACCAAACAATGGAGTCCTCCCTATAGCACTGAAATAAGAAGACGGGAAAGGGGATTCTTTAGCTTCATACACAATCAGTATGGGTAAGCATCCATAAACTCTCTCCGTAGCTCAAGTGCGAGCTGAATCAACTGACACAGCAGTCAACCCTTGCCCCTGATGGTTGGGATGCAAAGTGTAAGCCAAACAGTGGTATGGTTTCATGATTTGATCCCTTCTATTATGCACTTTTTCAATATGGGCTTACAGGAATTTTCTTTTAGATGACCAAGCCAATTTTGTTCAGTTTTAAAATCGAAAACATTTTTATATATTGAAAGAAAGCATGTTTTAAAAAGATTGACTTTAAACCTTTTTTTTTTTAATTACTTCTCTTATTTTGTAAATGTTTAAAATTAATAATCCAATTTCAATTTTGAATGGAATGGTTATTGCCTAGACTAGAATAAAGTTGATGCACATTATCTTGTTATATATACAAAAAAATCTACACTTTTCTAAGTTTTTTTTTTCCCATAAAAAAAGCTAGCTAATGCTTTAAGCTCTCAAAAGTAAGTGAAATTAAAACGATTTTAAGTAAGAGAAAAAATGTACAGCTCAGGTGAGCTTGATGTCTACTTTTTAAAAAAACACAATTTTACAAAAAAAAAAAAAAAATTAAATATTACCCTGTTAAAAAGTTGTACTTAACAATAATACTTTACTATGTACTAATTACTGATATACAGTAAGAGTGAATTTAAAATGTTACATGTAATGTTGTCATGTGTGACATTTAATTTGAATTTTTACAGATCAATTTAGTATTTAAGGTTTTTGACATGACGGTTTAAACTATGGTTTAAACCTGACATAAACTGATACATGTCAAAAACCTGCCAATCCTGCAATTATTACTAATACTATATACTAATTATACAATTACAGTAATAGTGAATCTTAAATATTACATCTAATGTGTGACATTTAATGTGAAATTTTACAGATCACTGTAAGTATTTGAGGTTTTTGACAAGGGGTTTTTGACATGACGGTTTAAACTGCAGTTTAAACCGTCAAAAACTGACATGTGTCAAGAACCTGCCAACCCTGCTGGGAAGGACCCTCAAAATCAGCATTCATAGTACATTTCTTTGAAATAATAAATATTAATACTTTTAAAACAAATAACCCAACTAGGACCAGGAAAGTACCCAAAGTAAATGGGTATTTTTGTCCTTATATGTATATTTTAAAATCTGATATGGCTGCTTCAAAATACAGAATGTTTTCCCGAGGTTCTTTTCCTTTTGCTTTTGGTTCCTGCTCAACAACACAAAACTTTCCGACACATTTTGTAGTTCATTTTTAAGCTTAAAGGTATAAAATTAGCAGGCTTGACTATTGGAGTGATTTGGAATTGAAATGAGTTTTCCATTTTTTTATAAACAAATTACTTATCAGTTATAAGCAATTTTAGTTGTGTGACAACTGTTTTTTCTTTTTTCTCTCTTGCAATACCAAGCTTGGAAATTCTCCTCAAAAGGCAACTTTGACAGTATTTCTGAATTATTTTTTGCCTTTACCAAAAAAGGGAAAACATCTTTTGATCGCATAGCTTTTGAATAAAAACATCTGCCACTTTCATGCATTTCTGGAAAAAAAAAAGAATTACAAGAATACATCAGAAATAAGCTCTGTTAGATTTGAAAAAGAGCCTTAAAGAAACTCTGAAATGCAGTTTTGGACCAGATAGCTAAGGCAGTGTACCATCTTTTAATAATCATTATGGTTTTTAACTTGTATCTCGGTGAATTTTGAAAAAAAAAAAAATTGAAAATCTGAGTTTTATGCATCAGAACTGCTTTCATTGGTCTTCTTCCAAATTTTCAGATCTGCATGTGCAATATAGATTTGTAAATGCAATTTTAAGTGACCTTTTTAGCAAAGTATCTCACCAACCTTCAAAGAGTTAAAAGAGAGCTTTCACAAGATTCCATTTATTAAATAATCTTATAATTATATTCTATAATAAGTAAATTCCTTATTTTTTGTTTCTCTGTATTATTTGAAATGTGTAATTTGTAAATAAAATGAGCTCACTAGAAAGAAAACCTTTAACAGGCTGACTTACAAAATTTTGTATTGACGAAAGTTTAGACTAATTCCCATGTAGTAAATAAAATGGCCTAGAGTTTATTAGAAAATCTGATCGATAATTTATAAAAATCTGTTTTCTCAAAGTTATATACAAAGTTTGTATCCCATTATTGCATATGTTTTGTGACAGCCAGGAGCAGTTAGCATTCTATATTTTTGTGACCTAATGTAATCTATACAGTTGAACCTCGTTAACATGAACACGCTTAACATGAATTACTTTTAACATAAATTATTCTCACAGTCCCCTATAAAAACGAATACAAAGATTTGATACTGATAACATGAATTACATGTTAACGTGAACAAATTTTTGATTCCCCTTGAGGTTCATGTTAACGAGGTTCGACTGTACAAGCTCGGTTACATTTAATCTTGTGAGTATGATGGACAATGCATTCAATTAATAGTATTTATTTCAAAGTAATTTGATAACAGATATGCTGAAAGCTGCACATTGTCACCTGTTAGCAAAGAATGTAGGCCAATTAATATTCCTAAACATACTTGCATGGGATTTAAAAGGTCTTCTCTGCATCTTTAACATACTTCAGAAACTCCATTAAATATGAAGGTGATGTACAGTTTAAACAGGTCCATTTATAAATTATAAGATGAAGCGAGTGAAAAAGAAATCATTAACTGTTGCAATGATTTGAAATTACTCTGTAAAAGTTGTATCAATAGTAAAAATAAGTGAGCTTTGTTGAGAGAATGTATAAAATTAATGATTTCAGCTCTGACATTTCCATTTTTGTTTAAACACATAGCCTTAAGAGCTTAAACTAGGCACAGAAAGAAATGTTCAAGCTAATGTTAATGCTATGGCAGCAATCTTTACAGATTTCTTGTTCCCATTTGAATGCTTTTAAATGATTCTCTTTTTCTTTTTTTCTGTGTTTGGGGGGGGGGGGGGCACAGGGTACCTGAGGTTAACGTTTATTGTGCATTTCTACTTTTTCGATGTTTGTTACAGTTGTTTTATATGCTTCTACTTTTGGAAGTGGTTCTGCAAGTGAAACTATTCTCATATACAGAAATTGCTACGAAATTTGAAAAAGTACATACACACAACAATAAGTATTGACTTCAGGTATCGCATGCAAAATAATTAAGCCTTAAGAGCCTAAACTAAGAAATGCTCGAACTAATGTTAATCCTATGGCAGCGTTCCTTACAGATTTCTTGTTCCTATTTTTAATATTTTTAAATGATTCTCTCTCTCTCTCTCTCTTTTTCTTTTTTTTTTTGGGGGGGGGGGAGGGGGGGGGACACAGGGTACCTGAGGTTAACATTTATTGTGCATTTCTACTTTTTCGATGTTTTTTACAGTTTTTTGATATGCAGATACTTCTACTTTTGGAAGTGGTTTTGAAAGGGAAACTATTCTCGTATACAGAAATTGCTACAAAAGTTGAAAAAAGTACATACACACAACAACAGGTATCGACTTCAGGTATTGCATGCAAAAAAAATAATATAAAAGTATTCAAATACAAGTGAGAAATCTGTGAAGACTTTTCTCATAGGTTTAACATTGTTTGCATTTATCCGCGTGACTAGCGTAGGTTCTTGTCCACACTAGTCACAGGGAAAAATGAAAACGCTAATGTTAAGTCTATGGGAGCATTATTTTCAAATATCTTGTTTGAATTTTAATATTTTTAAATGATTTTTTTGCATAGGATAGCTGGAGACTATCTACAACTGGGCTAATTTTTACTTTCGAAACCGCTTCTGAATTTGAAATTATCCTAATATTAAAAAAACTATAACCAAAATCAGAAAAATAAAGCTAGCACAGTTGTAGATCACCCTCATCTATACTAAATAAATAAATAAAAAAAAATCATTGAGAAATATTAAAATCAAAGCGAGAAATTTGAAAATAATGCCCCGTAAGATTAACATTAACCTCCTTTTTCTTGGTGTGACTGAAATATCCTTTTAAGATGATTTTATGTAACCTTTTCTACAAGTCACTTTTGTATTTTCTTCGAAAATTTATTTTAGTGCTTATATCCATGTTGAATGAACCACTCTTTTTCTTTAAGGTACTTAAGTTGATCAACCCTGTGTGTGGAATAAACTACAGAGCAAATAAATTGGCAGAGGTAATGCTGTAAGATGGCCAAAACTTCTGGAATTTTGTATATATTAGTAAATTGAAAAGAAAACATTGTATACATAAATATTAGAACTGTGTATATTAATGTAATTTAATTGTTGTAATAAATATCTTTCTATATTTTAATTGCTTGTTTTAAATATTTGTAAATCATAATGAAATCAATTTATTTTCTAAATGTTCTAAAATATTTATGCTTGAACTTTAATATGGTTCTCAAATACCCTGCCTAACAACGTAAAACTTTGACACAATTTTAAACTCATTTTTAAACATGAAGGTATAAAGTTTGCTGCCCTGACTATTTAGTGATTTGGAATGAAAATAAATTTTCCATTTTTTGATAAATTACCTTTTGACTTAAAAGCAATTTTGCTCAGGACAACCAATTTTCTTCACTTTTCTTGACCTGCGTGGAGAATTCGGCTGAAAGGTTTTAATAGTATTTTCTGAAAGATGTTATGCATTTACAAAAAAAAAAAAAAAAAATCTTTCAATTATAGTTTCTGAATTAAAAAATTATACATTGCAAATTTCATGTATTTCTGAACGAAGATTGATAAAGAAAAAAATGTCAGAAATTAGCTCCTTTGAATTTAACGACAGCTTTAAATGTTTTTTTTTTCTAAATACCATATGCAATGATATTTTTACTGCTTTTTTAAGCTATTTTTAATAAAAGAAATATTCTTTGGTGATTTTAAGAAATATGAATTTTTATTTTTGCTATAGAAAATTGTATTTTATTTAACAGTTTGTGGCCTTTAAAACTTCCCCTCTCATTTTCAAAATCATTCATGATAGAAATATTTTCACAAAATTTAAAAACAATAACTTGGTTAACAATGTCAAGAGACATCATGCATAATGAAAATCAGTGCAAACATAAAATAATCCTATTTAATTTAATGTTTGCATATGCATGATGTCTCATGACATTGTTTACCAAGTTATTGTTTTAAATTTTGTGAAAATATTTCTATCATGAATGATTTTGAAAATGTTACCATTTGTGCGATGAAACGTTCGTCAATCTAAATAAAGATATTTTATCACTTTTTATAGCAGCATTTAGCTTAAAAAGATCATGTCGAGTCAGACTCGACATAGAAGTACAAAGGATTAAAAAAAAAATTCAGATAGATAATAAATTGATATTGCAGAAGTTATGGGCACCTGCATTAAAGAACATCGATGTTTCATTTTCAACAAAAATGCAGAAACAAAAATTAAATATTTCTTAAATTTCTAAAACTTAATTTTTTTAAATATTTAAAGCTTAACTTATAGAAATCCAAAATATTTAAGGTATACTTATTACATCTTTCATTTTCCTATGGATTAAATATTATCCAATACACTTTTGACATTTTTTTCTTACAAATTACTTTTCTAAATTTAAAGTAACATTACTTTTAGGGTTTTCAGTAGATTGATTGCAAAATTTCAGGAGGGAAAAGCTATTAAAAACAGCAGAATTTGATTAGTTTTTAAATAATAGATGGTTGTGCTACAACTAATTGTGTCATTTATAGAATAAGATGTGAATATTTAGAAATTGTTTAATTTTTATACAGATGCATTGTTTGTTAAAAGAAACAAATAACACAGAGTTTTTGAATTTGTAGATATTTAGAAATTTTTTATCGGATAGAGCTTGTTTTAAAAAACCTTGATATAATTTGTGTATTTTTCTATATCAACCAGAAATCTAAATATTAACTCATTCAGCTGAAAACTTATGCTAAAACCTATTATTAATATTCTAAATTTTAAACTGTACATTAAGTTTTGCAAGAATAATTAAACACCCATTTTTCCATTTAAAAAAAATCATATAAGTGGCGATTTGCTGGACAGTGGCAGTTTTAAACATTTAACTGAAAGAAAGAAAATTTAGATTTGTATGTTGAGGAAAAAAAAAAAAAAATTCTAATTTCCAAGTACGTAACAAGAATCTCGGAAGAAATTATAAAATTTTGGCCAATTACTAATTTTTCTTTATTCGTTGAAAATGTAATTTTTATCCTCTTCACGCCCTTGGCGACATATGTAGATGTTTAGTTTTTATAATTATAATTAGTCAAATAATAAAAGGGACAAAAATTTGATAACTTATTCACTACAGAATCCCTCAAAAAGAGAAGTAAAAATTTTATGTTTTGGCTGCATCAATGTACAGGTTGATAAAAAATAAGGGTAAGACTTTGTACTTTCCCTGTATATATGATTCTGACTACAGAATAACCCATAAGAATCTCCCACATTTGACAGGATAATATAAAACAAAAAGGATTGGAGAGAGAAACTTGTTTGTTTTAAAATATACAATGGATATGACAAGAGTTTAAAATGACTGTGTTTTAGAAATTATGTTTGGTAGTGTTGTCCATTGCGAACAATATACAATTCAAGACGATGTCTGAAATCTATCATCATCTGACATATCATGTCTTGCAGAAGCTGCTACCTCTGCTTGAATTACTCTTGAGGCATAAAACCTATGCTCTTTCTGATCCCAAGAGACTAATATTCAGGTCGAAGTGGCAGCTATTCCACAAGACGAAGCATCAGTGGTGATAGATTTCAGACATTGTCTTGAATTGTGTATTGCTCGCAATGGACAACACTTACCAGACACCATTTCTGAAAGATTGTCATTTTAAACTCTCGTCATACCTATTGTATATTTTTGAACAAACAAATTTCTCTCTGCAGTCCTTTTTTTTTATCCTGTCAATTGTGGGAGCTTTTTTTTTTTTTTTGGGGGGTCATCCTGTACTTTTACGGTATATATACCATACATTTCATTTACAGTACATATACTGATTACAAACACTTTTACGGTACATATACCACACATTTAATTTATGGTATATATACTGCATAAATATTTTTTACGGTACATATACTGTATATTTAATCTATGGTATATATGCTGTATAAATGGTTTTTACGGTATATATACTGTATATTTAACGTACGGTATATATGCTGTATGAAAGTTTTTTTGCGGTACACATACTTTAAATATTTTACGGTACATATACCGTCCAGTTAAATTACGGTATATGTACTGGTCACAAAGTTGCCAGTATATGTACCGTAATTTTTGACCAAAATTTTTTACTGTGTATGAAATTCAGATTCCTTGATTCTCCCAAAATTCTTGAAATAAAAACACCTTATTTAATCTGTCATTAAATGAGGGGGATGTATATAATTCAAATTGCTTCAGACACTGTAAAAAAATCTTCTTAACATGCCAGAATATAATATGACTTCCTGCAAGTTACACATTATTACGGAAAGCGTCCCTTTACTATTGAAAACCACAGAAACCAAAACATTTCCGATATAATTAAAGAGGCTCTTACAAAAACGGAATTCCTTTTGTTGCCCACAATTTTCAAAAGCGTTTCTGAGTAACTTTTACAGTGCAATGATTAGTTTTCCCAACATTAACAATCGATTTTTTGATGTTTTTCAATTCTGCAATAAACATACTCGATACGCAAAAAAATTTACACGTACAAGAATAACAAAATAATATCAATTTTAATGTTAATACTATTTCTGTTAATTTACCTCGTCTGTCAGTTAATCATGTTTGTTGAACATAAAAATGTGTACTTGAGAATTGGCAGCATCCGGAAAACCTATGTTCCTGGAGAGGAAAACCGATTATTAGTAAAATCTACACGGAATAAACGTTTCTGAAAATCACGGCAGCAAAATAAATTCTCTTTCTACAAATATTTCTTTACATCTCGACCATCTATTAATTTCTGAAGATACCTGAACACTCTTCAGATTGGTGGGTAACTCGGAAGAAGTTATATATTTTCCTAGGTGAATATATGATATTTTCATAGATTAAAACAAATTCGTCTTTTTTACAGTGAATGAAGTACGATTTCTTCTGAAATTATTCAAGATCATTCTGAATGTTGTAAAAATGTGTTTAATTATTTTAAATGAGTAAATGCATATAAGGTTACGCGGAGCAACTGGGCCATGATTTTACAATGTGACTTTACAGATTCTGACGATTCAGCTTCAAAAAGCTAATGTTCATTTGAATTAAAATCTGAACTTTTGTAAATGTGTTCAGTTAAATTCCCTCTATCAGATAGAAATGCTCAAAATTACATTTTAATACTTAAAAATAAAAATATATACATATTTCATCTTTCTTTCCTCATGAGTCCAGTTACCCCATGAAAATGAGGTAAGAAGTAAGAGACACTCAAAAAAAATATTTATAACTATTGGGGTAACTGTATCTAACATGGTCCAAGTACCCCTGATATACAGGGATGTAGTGGACCTGATATACGGTAGTATACGCCGTATACCTTCTGGATTTTTTAAGGGAACACCGTATACCCTATGTTTCTCAAAAAAGCTACAGTATATACAATATAGGGTATACCCTCTGCCTTGAGCGTACACCCCCTGCTTAGAGCGCATACCCTCTGCTTTTTCTACGACTACACTACTGCTGATATATGTCCCAGTCACCCCATTGTTGAAAATTTTATAGGGTAACTGCGACACAGTGCTTACGTTTGAAACATGAAGTAAATATGTATAGATACCAAATAATATTAACCCGTTAATAGTCGCGCGTTGGTCTTTTCCCCGCCCGAAATTCGTTATCTTCCTGTAACTCATTTCCCTTTAAAGTTACGATAGCCAAATTCCGTGTAGCTGACCTTGAGTGTTCACACTCTTGTGTAGTAAAATTGCAAGTCATTCCTGCTATTTCTTAGCATTTTATTGCATTCTTAATTTTCAATCGGTCTAAATGACCTCGTTGCGACCACTTGCGTTAGTTGAATTTTTCCCCCTCGTGTTCATCCTTTCCCATTTCCGCGAAATCTTTGGGGGAAAGTTTCTTCGAAGTACCGACTCTCTCCCTGTTGTTATTTCGTATTTCTTTCTTTCTCTTATTTTACACGTTCATAGAGTACTTTTTTTACTTTTAGAATGTTACTTAAAATTGTTTTATTATATTAGTTGTGAAGTCAGTTCACACAAAAAACTAATGGATGATCACTTACATTTTTTTTTCATTGTCAAACATTGCGGGAATGAATTCTCAAATTGATAATTGTTTAAATATGGAAAAAAAGAGAAATTCGTCATCATTATTTGAAAGAAGTTGCTTTCCATTTATTACCGGAACATATAAATCAAAGAAAACAGACAATAACACTGCCAAACCATTAAAAAAAAAGAGAAGAGAATTTTGTTGGAATCAGTAAAAAAATTGCCGTATCTCCAAAATCTGAAAAGTATCGTTTTTGTACAAAAAAACAAACTCGAAAGATAAAACAATTTTCTCAGAAATTTTAGTATGTATATCTGCGAAGAACATACATATAATTTATTTGTACAATAAGAAAAATAATGAGAATTTTATAATGTAGGTTAGAAATTACGCAAATAAAAATCTCTTTTGGATAATTCAGTGAATGTGTATACTATGATTTAAAAAAAAAATATTTTAAGTATTTTTCTAAAATTTATCTATTTTTAAATTTTTATACTGTAAGTAAAAACACATTTTTTTTTTAACAATGTCGCAGAAAAAGTTTTTTTTATTATTATTGAAATCCAATAGAGGCTTGGAGACGGTGTCTAAAAAATTTAAATTTGTTGTCCTTCATCAATTGTTCAAACTATTTTTCAGAATAATGTTTTCCAGAATACGAGAGAAAATTCATTTAAATAAAATTATTGCTGCATATTTATAATTTCGGAGAAAAATTTCTTATTGTTTTTATTATTTTAATGAATGTTATTATAAAACAATAAATTATAACATTATTATGAAACCTTATTATGAAATGTACAATTGAATATTTATTTTAATTAAATAGTTGCTGTAAAATACATCCCAATTAAGATGAACCTTTCAGTGATTCTATTAATTAAAATAATTTATCCATCTTAGGATTCAAATCTACAATTGCAAATGTATTTAAATTAAATATATAATTTCCATAACTTATTATTTACTTTATATAAGCGAAGTTCGTATCCAGAGTTTTTATTCAAGGGCGTTGCTCCCACCCTAAAATAAGTAGAAAAACTACAAATCGTGCATTTTCATTTGAAAAATGGATTTAAACATAAAATCTCGAGAGCCCCCCCCCCCCCCCCTTATACACACACAGACACCTCACAAAATAAATAAATAAAACGTAGTTACAACATTTACAATTTCGAAATTAAGTATTTTTTACCTTTTTCTTTATTATATATATATATATATATATATATATATATATATAATATGCCGATGAATTAGTGGTTTTGTATTTGATTTGCAGTTGCATGTCATAGGTTCCATTTTTATTTTCAGTTTAATTGTTCAATTTAATGTCAGTGTAATATATTGATGCTAAATTTATTAATTTTATTTTATTAAATGGATATAGAGTGCCGGAGTATCATAAAAATCTACCTGACTCTGATTCTGTCCTTCAAAAAAAAAAAAAAAAAAAAAAAAAAAAAAAATCTATCACGAATTTAGATTCATATTCGTAAATGTTTTCCTACTAATTATTCATTCATAGTAACATCAGAAATTCAATCAAATCATTTACTATTTACTTTTAAGTATTTATGCAAAACGAAGAAAGAGTTATTAAAAACATTTATCTAGATGCCAACTGAATATATACTTAAGCGAAATAAATAATTTTCTGTAAAAGGTTGTAAAATGAATAATTGCTCTAATCTTTTAAAGTTCAGTCAATATTTTCACCCTACGTTATCCGTTTTCGATCATCTGATAACACCAGCAAGTTTCCCCTTCGTTTTCGGCCTGCTGGTAACGGCGGCAAATGGACCGAACGCGGCTACTAACGTTCTAAAAAATGTCGCGACTACTCTCGGGTTAATGTAGTTATATGCCTAATCTTTAAAATGAAAGTTGTTTAATGAAAGTACTTACAGTATTTTAATAAAAAGCCGAGGAAATTCAAACAAATGGACGGTGTTTTTAATAAAAGTAACGTAAATTTTTGACAACCTACCACAGCAAAAAGAGAGTTATGATTGAGTTGACACCCGTTGTTTTTGGAAGTAGAGATTAAGGTACATTGTTCACAAAAGCTAAAGCTTAAAAAACATCAACGGTTTTTTTTATAAAATAGCCTATGGCCCAGTTACCTCGTGTATCTAGGTACCCCAGCTAACACTACTGAAAACAATGAAGGAATGATTCATTCTCGTATTTTTTTAGGGTTTCGTTCATCTGACGAAATCCTATTCGCGTCACTCCTCTGTCTGTCTGTCCGTCCGTCGTTCACAGTGTCCGTTCTCAGAAACTATATATGTTGGAGACTTGAAATTTTGCATAATTATAGCTGAACACCTCATATCAAACGAAAAATCATAAATTTTGAAAAGTCTTATCTTCGAGTCTCTGGGCTCTAACTTGTGCATTTTAAGCTTTTTTTCTACTAAGTCAGCCCCTAATTAAGTTGAAGACTTTGAATTTTGCATAATTACAGCTAAACATTTGCGATCGCACGACAAATCCTAAAAATTAAAAAAAAAATTATATTTACCCGTTCGGTTTCTAACTTGTGTATTTTAAGCAATTTTTCTAACTGGGCCCCCTAATTAAGTGGGAGATTTGGAATTTTGCATATTTATAGCTGAACAATTACGATCACACGACAAATCATAAAAATTTCAAAAAGTCTTATATTTACCCAACAACAAGCCCCCGACCAATGGCAACAAGATTATTTTAATAAAATTTTGCTTTTACAATGAAAATTTAGGTAAACAAAGCTTTTATTTTCTAAGAAATTCATTTGTAAATTCTTGTGTAAGTTAATCATTTCAACATTTTACAAGGATAATTTTTCTCCGCCTGAAAGTGTTAAAAAATTCTCATTTTAAGATAAAGCATTTAAAGTAAAGATATTTTATTTCAAATAACACAATTCGAAATTTTTATTATTCTAGTATTGGTCTAATGAATCATTTGTGAGCCATCTGTAAGTATGTTCTTTTTGAAACCTATTCCTTATAAAATATTAAGATATTCCATTGATATCTTACACAAACTACTGTTGATTGGCAATTTTCTACGAAAACAATAGAATTCCTGACTTCTTCTTTAAACATTATTAACTGAGATTTTTCAGGTTTATGCATTTTGAATAAAAATGTCCCGAGATTTCTATTTAATTACAATTTGCTAAAAGTCAAATAACATACTGTCAAATATATGATATATATTTATGTTTTCTTTCAAAAGGTTACAAACTTTTCATGCAAGAAAAAATACACAGGTGGCGTTTGTTTGAGCAATAGTTTTCGCCACTGGCTTCGGCATGAAAAATAGCATAAGAAATCATAGTCGTAGATATCGATGTCTCAATTTGATATCGAAATGTAATGATGCGATCCAGATTGGGGATTTAAGAAAAATTCGCATTTTGTGTTTTTTGAACCATAAATGGGCGTGGCATTGACGTTCTTGACAACATAAGTAATTAAGGTCCTGATTACCGCTGGGAAAACTTCCACCAGTAAATTTTAACAGAATTTTTTGTTTTAATTAAATGCGGGATTCACGGAAAGTTTGCGTCATGAATAATACAAGTATTTCTATTCTTTTTTTACTCCTGGAAGTTTGCCCCGTTGGTAATCACGTCCTGCAAGCAGTGAGAGTTTATTCAAGATTCTTTTAACCCTTAAATTCCCATTGCGTCATTTATGATACCACAGTGTTCCCGATTTATTGGATATTTTTATTCACATATTCCGTATTACCACCAGAAATTTAAAAGAGACATTTTCCCTTTGATTTACAAGCAGCCTGTTAAATAAACCGAAATTAGCTATTTAGATTTTCTGGTATGAATTCCGATACTCTGAATTACGCTACTCCTGGAACGCATTCCACCCTGGGCAAAAAAGTTTTAAAACGCTCCACTATGTCGTCCTATTATGGATTCAAACGCTTCGTTTGAGATTTCTGTCAAAGGATTTTTTGGGGAGAAGTTAATATAATCCTTTAAAAATCGCTGTAGTAAATTCAGTCCTTCTTGTAATACATCAAAGGGAGTTCAAAATCACGTACATGGTTGTGTTATCTCCATTACAGGGCTGACACAGGCGGCTATTTTCGTATTCTATTCGCACCACTATTTAAAAAAAAAACACACATTTTTTAGTATATTTTTCTTGCAAATGTTCCTGAAAAGTATGACTGTAATTTTTGTTTTGGGAAATTGGTGTGAAGTAGCGTTAAAAAATGGTCGCCCGTGGTAGCCCTGCCATTATTTCTTTTATTTAATTGGTTGATTTTACTTTTTTTACTTGTTTAGTAATTTGTATATTTAGAATAAATTGTTTTCTGTGTACCAAAACAGGGACTGTAGCGACTGGGACATGCAAGGCTTAGAATGGGGTAATATAACAAATGTCTCACTCAATTCTCTCACGTGGAAGAGACTCCATAATATTACAATTGCTTCGTGGATCGTTGGAAAGTATACTTCTTATTAGAGGTTTCAAATGCCGGGCATTTGTTTTAAGAACAGTAGAAGACTTTGATTTCCTACCGGCGTTATACCATCTAGAACGCCGAAACTAGTGCAAGGGTTATTTATGAGAAAGGGATATTAATCGAGAGGTAGCATTATATAGAGATAATTTTATCGTTCATACCAGACTCCTTAACCTGTAATTTTCATTATTATTTTATTTAAGTTATGCTATGAAGAAGTACAGTAAACCCTCGATTTAACGGACCTCAGTTCAGCGGACTTCGGATTCAACGGACTAATAAAAAAAAAATTAAAATTAAATAAAAATTAAAGTAAAACAAGTGGGTAAGTGTGATCGCAGATCGCACAGAGGGTTTCGTTTAATATCCCTTTTAAAACACTTTATCCTTAAATTAACAAATCAAAATCGTTAATTTAAAATTATTCCCCTCTCCCTAACCTGAAATTCAACGCCCGTATTTCAATTTTTTATATTTGACAAATGTCAAATATTTATTTATCACTATTATTTACTTGAAGCCTCCATGATAAAACAGCTTCTAAAACTATGAAACACGCTTCGAAATAAAAGTATTACTACCCCACTCTCCCTCCCCTACTTGAGAATCAACACGCAACCCTCTTTTAAGCTTTTATATGTAAAAAATGAAGCAATGAGCAACGACAAAGCATTTCTTTTTACTATTTTTAAAAAACGATTTCTCGGTAAAATAAAAAAAATATATTTATTATATCTGTGGCGACACAATGTCTCGTGATCAAATGAACGAAACGAAAAAAAATGATCGAAATGAAAAAAAAAGGGAAAGAACACGAAACGCCGAAAGCGCGCGCTTTGATTCTCACTGCAGCGTGGTTTTCGTTCTAAGCATGCGCAATGATGCTGGCGACATATGCGGCTATATGTATGACCTATATGTAATTACAAGTACGTAATAATATATATATGTACTATAATTATAACAAAATAATATTATAAATAGTACTTTGCGATTTAACGGACTTTCGATTTAACGGACACATCTTAGTCCCAATTAGTCTGTTAAATGGAGGGTTTACTGTATGTCGAAGATGTTATTTTAAAAATAGTGGTAGGGACAATAAAATTTTCCTTATAGAATGCGACCCCTGTTAACCCCTTGAAGGGCGGTTTGGATATAATGTATCCCATTTAATTTAATTACGAAATGCCACATTAAAACCATAATTTTGAAAGTAAAATTTTAAATTTATTAAGTACGCGAAGAAAAGCTTTTACCCATTTTGAAATAAATCTACTTTTAAATTCTTATGTCATTCAATTATTTCAGCATTTTACACATAGAAGTGCTTTTCCCCTCAAAGGGTTAATCCTATGACTAAGGGGTAGGGACATACATCGTCCCAGCCACTATTTTGTATTTTATTCGCAGCACTTTTTCAAAAATAATTTCTGCCATACACTTATACAAGTGCACATTCAAAAGAAATTTACCACAAATATTTTTTTTTTGTAAGTCTTTGCGGGAGAAAATATAAAAACCTTTGCCAGTCCTTGCCCGCGGTCAAGACGTTAATATGAAATATTCGCAATTTCGTAATTGTGTTTAAAATCACGTATTCAATAGGATGCAGGGAGAGTACGATTGAATCAGTTGTGAATGACTCATTAGCTGATTATAAACGCTTACCACAAAAGCAAGGCTACTCGGGTCTTGCGGCTGGAATTTATTTTAGGTTACTACTAGAAATTTCTATTGCTCTGAGTCATTTTTTACCATCAGAAAGTATTTTTATACCAGTATATTTTCACATGTGTGTGATTGTGTAAAGTTTATTTCAAACTTTTAATGTCTATTTTTGAATATTATTCTAATGTTTTATCCCTTTGAGGGGCAAGCAAAAATGACCCTAAATATTGAATTCTCACCGGAATAATCGAAAAGTTTTATTTTTAAATAAGAAAAGGCAATCTTTAACGATTTTTCTCCAAAGTTAAAAATATAAAATTTAGTAAATATTTTCTGGTGAGAATCTTGTTTAAATTAGGTGGGATATATTTTATCCCACTGCCCTTCAAGGGGTTAAAGCGTTTTGTCGGTCTGATTGTAACTAAACCATCGATGAAAGATTTACGCTTGAAGCTATTTATATGCATTTATCATTGCGATTTCCTGATCGTCTGGAATATTCGTAAAATTAATAGAGTATTACGTTCAAAGGAATGTTTCTTTCATATATATCTACAGGAAACCGAATTACAAAACAAAAAGTGTATAGTTATTTTTATAGAAATTTTGAAACGGAATATTGCTTAATTAGGGATTGAATAATAGAATATTCCACTCTCACAACGAACTGAAACATTAATACTATATTTACCTTTTCTAAAATAACAATATTCAAAAGCAACAATTTTCTTTTCTTTACCTAATAACAGAATAATATTACAATCTAGTTAATAGCAGAATGATTCCAAATCTGAAGAAGAAATATTAGGCAAACATTTCAACTCTAAATTATTGTTTCCATACTCCTTGAGAATTGCAAGCACTGTTTTCAGCCGTATATGTAGAACGTTTTAGCCAGAAACTTATAGCTAAATTCCTCGCTCTAATTCGACCATAATTTTGTTGAAATTTTAATTTACGTTATTTTCATAATAAATAAGTTAATTATTTTGGTAAAAAAATTATACTTTTAGGCTCGATAACAGTAAAATCCCAAATAATCAATTGAATAGCTGTGGATTCTTATATATTCCAATTAATTTTAATTCCGAATGCCACAATGACTTAAGAATTTTGGAACTGTATTTTGTTTTTGAAATGTAAGTGAAGAAATGATTTTGCTTATTTTTGAATACACTTGTTAGCAAATCTCAGTATTATCCAATCATTTCAACAAATTACAAGCAGTACTCTTTCTTCGAAAGTGTTGACCTTGATAAGGTTGCCAAGAGCATCTAGCAGAACATCAGCAACTGCGATGATCATGTAAATAGCTTCAACATTTTCTTACAAATCGAAAGTATAACTTAAAAAATACTTATGTTATATATATAAAAATTTTTGATTATTATTAAAACATTTGCTAGCATTTTAATTTATAATTTCAGAAAATTTTTCCCTTTTTTTCAAGATGCATTTTTTAAAAAGGGATATTTTACTGACACCGGTAAATTATAAACGGAAGTTTCTATATAAAAAAATAAATATCTGTGTAAATTAGATCGAGACTCTTTCTGGTAAAACGTCTCACGATATCACATTGTCTTGCATGACTGTGTGCGTGTTATCAAAATAAGCTTTTTTCCCTTTAGATATAGACTGCATTTCGACAGTAATTTTTTACAAATTTAAACTGTTACGATGTTAATTTATATGTATATTTTTCCCATTTGGCTTTTTGTAATTTAAATATATCTGCATTAAATAAATCGAATATTGCTGTTTAAAGTTAGTGGTGTCGAAAAGCTTTTAGAAACGAAACAAGCAAACTCTTCTTGCAAGAAAGGTGTCAGTGTGGCCAGTGGACTACTTTTTTTTTATTCAGTTTTCTTGATTGGCACCACTTTTTTTAAATTGTAAAATTCGCCTTGTTTAATGACATATTAATTAACGGGAATGCAAGAGGAATTTCACCAATTCAAAACAGTGTTGTTAATAAAAAAATATGAATTAAAAAATCTAGCCCACTGGCAACACTGTGTGGTGTCATTACCGTCTATATTGTAACAGGTGCGTATGCTAATTCGCATCTGTTACAATAGACGTCAATTGTTACAATTTGATGTCACTAACGATGATAACTCATTGGCTTGTACAGCAGTAGCTATAGATAGTCTACAGAGTTATCAGTAAAATCTTGAATCGCTAACTTCGTGATCGAGCTTTGGATTAATTTCGTGAAGTTTTATGAAGTTTGACTGGAAAACATAAATATGATTTTATTTTATAAGGTGATATTTTGAATATTAAAATACTTTAACTCATTTACCGCCAAAACTATAACTTTGCGATCTTCAACTTTTTTGCAGAAAAACGTTTGCCCCCACAAATTTTGCTTTTTTTCCTTCGCTTTATTTAATGATCAAAGATTCTGTTATTAACTAAGGCAAATTTTTAAATTCAAAAATAGCGGTAGCATGATAGTAAATTTAAGCATAGGCATTATAATTTTACTGTTGCGTCAACGCAGCACCCGTGGTTATTGGGTTAACAGCATTTTAGTAAAAAATAAAAATCAAACGTAAAAAACTTTTTCGCTTTTATGAAATATCATTTTTATAACCTAATATGTCCTTTAAAATAAAGAGACAATCCTCGTAATAGTTTTATGAGTGAATATTGGGGTAAACATATACAGTTAGTAATTTACATTTTTGACGTCACAAAACCGTTTGTTGGGCCTTGACAATAGAGACGATAATGTTGTTGTGCGGGCAAACGTGTTAAGAAGTTAAAGAGCTGGTTGTTTAAACTGTTTTTTGTAATAGCAATTTATTTTATTTTTTTTTCGTGCATTTAAATTGTCTGTTTTTATTTATTTATTTATTTATTATCAAACCATTTTGCTCCCCAATAACAGTTTTAAAGATTTGCCAATTAAAAATATTTTTATAACATGGCGTAATACTCGTTAATCTTCAAAATATTCCTTTTTTCGATGAATACGCAAACATCAACCGTTTTCGCAGATTTTAAAACAAATTGCATAAAACAGTTCTGATAATTAACCGAGATGTGATTAGAAATATATCAGGTGATCCGTGTGCAAGCAATTCTTAAAAGATCATTTTAAACTTGATTATCTAAAATTTTGAAGATATTGTTTTATTTAATTTAGAGTAATATTGCTCTTGAACCATTTAATATTGTTACATGCAATCTTTAAGGATTTGAAAATTGTATCTTGAAGGTATTCCGGAACTCAGACTATAAGTGAAGGTAAAGTACACATAAAGAAGTAATTTTTGTATAGCAATAGGGGACAGAAATAAAAAATTGTTGGCGGAAACAAGAAATGCGGAGGGAATGAAATAAAGCGATTTTTTTTTTTACATAACAATTGCAATAAGTGCTTAAATGTGCTACCACCAACATACAGATCTGGCAGCGTCTACCGAGTGATTGGCATGCCCTTTCAATTATGTTTCATTAACAATTGCAGCAGCGACTGATATTCTTGCATTAAGGGGCCTTGTACCTTTTAAACGCGTCGGAAATTAACGAAAATCTTCAAAGTTTGAATTCGTCTATCTTCAAAACCTTTTTATGTATAAACATGAAAATTTGGATATTGATTAAACAGATTGTGCTTTGTAATATACTACCGACAGAAATTTATTAAGCCTTTACAAAATTTGTGTATTGTTGAAATCAAAATACCTCTTTTTTTACCCCATAAGTCATTGCGCGCATGATATCTTGAGAAAGTATGTATGGATTGTCATGAAATTTGGTAAAAATACTAAACAAATATGTGTGTTTAAAATGGTCTACTTTTAAGTATTTACAATGGTAATATTTTTAGTTATGACTATTTTTATTTATTATTATTATTATTATTTTTTAATAGTTAATGAAATAATTTTAGCCTAAGAGTAGATCATTTTAAACACACATATATGTTTAGTATCTTTACCGAATTTCATGCCAATCCATAAATACTTTCTCAAGATATCATGCGCGCAATGACTTATGGGGTAAAAAAAGGCGCTATTTTGATTTCAACAATACACAAATTCTGTAAGAGGTTAATAAATTTCTAATGGTAGCATATTACAAAGCACAATCTGCTTAATCAATATCACAAATTTCATGTTTATACATAAAAAGACTTTGAAGATAGACTAATTCAAACTTTGAAGATTTTCGTTAATTTTCGACGCGTTTAAAAGGTACAAGACCCCTTAAAGTCATCATCAGAATCAGTTGTTGTCTCGGGGGATCATTGACAAGCTACGCCAATAACTTGCTAGACGTTGCTAGATCATTATCGATGTTAGTGGTAGCACATTTAAGCACGTAATGTAATATTTATGTCAATAAAAAGCTTTATTTCAATACCTCGGCATTTCAGGTTTTTCGCAAACACTTTTAATTTCAAACGCCACATTGCAACACCAGAATTACCCTTCTTTTAAACTTGATATTTCCTTGCAGTTTGGCCCATTTGTTCAAAGACGCCTATATGTTTTTTTAATGAATCTAAACATGTGTATATTTTATCAAAATGTATTTTTTTAATAAAGTTAAAAGCATTACATATTGCTTTGTCTTAATTTATCTATGTAAATTTTATTTTGTTTTTGAAACAATACACCCTTTTAATTTATGCCTTAAAACGTAGATATAATCTATAACATCTAAAAATGTCATGTAAGAATATCAAGTAAATGCAGAGATACCTTGCACATACATCTTAATAAAGCTCACTTTGAGATAAACTACTTCCGTAAAGTATTTTACTCAAATTTCGAAAATTCTAACCTAGATGCAATGGACCATTTTTGAGTCAATAATAAATACAGTAAAATCTGGCGAAAAACGAGCATCGGTGTATAACGCGCACCTAGCATTTGAGACTGTGTTTTCTATCTTTCGGTATATTTGCCGTAAAACGCACACCCATTTCATTAAAAAAAAAAAAACCCTGAAATTTACGTACACATGCGATGCTCTTTTCTTTTGAAGTCATTAATAGCAAGGATTTTAATAGGCTTTCGAACAATGGTATACTGAAGCATAGCTGCCAACTTGTACGGATTTTTGCTACCACTAAAATGTAACAGAAATTTCTCCCTTATTTAATTATCAAAATTTACTGCAATTCAGCGATTGAATTAGGCACAATTTTTTATGAAATTTTAGTGGTAGCAAAAATCCGTACAAGTTGGCAGCTATGCTGAAGTGACAAGCAATACGCTTAGTGGCAAGCTTACTTTCAGATGTGACTCTTCGGATTTAAATCCAAAACCCAGAAGTAATTTTTTATAGTGCCTTTCGTCACACCGTCCCAAGACACACTGTCCCATTGCATTCAGCGGACTGTCAGATTTTGCTACGGAGCTTACAGAAGAAGACGCAGATGAATCACAAACTTCGATTTCTGTTACTTTTTTTTTTTAATCAATTCTTCCGTATAATAACATTTAACCCCTTGAGGAGCGGTGGAATATATTTTATCCCACCTACGATTAATGAAGATTTGCACCAGAAAATTTTTATGAAATTTTACTTTTCTAACTTCGGTGGAAAAAAGTGATAAAACTGCTTTTCCTTATTTTGAAATAAAAAATTTCTAAATTTCCGGTGGGAATTCAGTATTACACAAACGTAATTGCTTGCCCCTCAAGGGGCTAAACCTTTTATAATTAAATAATCATGTTCCTATATAACACTGGTGGTGTTAGGTGGAATAACACTATTTTTATGTGATTCAGGGTTAAATCCGGAAGATGAGCAACGAGTTTGTCCATAACTAGGGCCATATTTTCCATAAGATTTTTGTCTCATTGCACAAGAAAATCAGTGAAAATTGAAGATGACATCCAGGATTTCTTATTGTAGGGATAGTCCACAAGAAAACTCTTCACTCCTTAAAAAAAAAAAAGACCGGTTTCTTACTTTCTCCAGTTACTAAAGTTTTTCCCTTGATGGTCCCCGTCACGTTGCACGTCTGAAGAACAATTACACGTTGTTTAAATCTCTTGAATCCTTTACTGGTTTCTGTTTCGAACATATGAGTGTGCTCTGGTAAAGCCCGATAAAGCCTCTTTCAACAGTGTTAAAAATTTGAGAAGAACCATTGTCTTTCAACAAATCGAGAAGAATGTTTGCTTTCCAGTAATCTGCAGCGTGCAACTCCGCGTTCGCCATTTCGCCCTACAGTTTGTGGTAAACGATATATTTTAGTTCTTTCCATTATAACAACCAGCCAGTGTTGTCAGTGGGCTACTTTCTTCAATTCCTACTATTAGCTCACACTCTCCCTATATTTATTTATTTATTCAATTCCTACTATTAGCTCACACTCTCCCTATATTTATTTATTTAAATATTTATCTTGTTCAAATTTTCAATCGTTAATAAAATACTCATTATTCATCCTATCAAGTTGAAATAAATTTTTTTAATTTGTACTGGATGACAATTGATGTTAATACAGTTTTTTCATGTATTAATTAATTAATTAAATTTTAATTAATTAATTTTAGTTTTGTATGGGAAACAAAATGGCGGCCATTGGTTATTGAAGATCAATGAAAGTATTTTCAATAAGGGGTTACCATAGGGGTGGGGGACCCTGTTCTGTCGCCAAATACCGCCAAATTTGGCGGCCAAAATGAGTCGCCAAAAGTGACGACATCTTGGCGATATCTGTAATATTTCGCCAAATTCGCATAGAGTCCCATTGTAAACCTACTTGCTTATAGAAAATCAACAAATTGAGATATTTTATTGCAACAAAAACTAATATTAGCTTAAGGGATTATATTAAATTTTTCTTTGATGACCTAAGTAGGAATTGACTTTAAAAACAAAATTTTTATATTACTTGTTAAAATTCAAATTTCTTGATTGGCGCCATTTGTCTGAAATGGTAAAATTCCCCTTGCTGTCGCCTTAATTAATATGTCATTAAAAAAGGCTAATTTTACTATTTCAAAAAAGTGGTGCCAATGAAAAAATCTGCATGTAAAAAAGTAGCCCACTGGCAACACTGCAAGCAGCTATCAATGACTGTGAAGTTTTCGACACCCATAATTTTTGCGAACTGTTCGGCTTTCCCGCACAAATTTCCGCGAATAAACGGAACTTTTTGGAACTCGGCATTTTAAAACCATTCTAAAGGTGATGTCCCGACGTCTTCTGCTTCTATTTGTTTCCTTCATGTTTCCGTTTGTGGCTCAAATTTTCGTTTGTTACAATTTCAAACTTAATATTGCCCCACCAGTGGCCGAGAGGTTCTGCTCTCGAAGCAGGTAGACGGGAGGTGCTGGGTTCGATCCCCATCACGCCCGTCGGCTTAATCGTTCGGAGATTTTGTGGTTTTCTTTGAACCTTGGTTCTCCAAGCGTTAATATGGGCTAGGTTCCCTTAGAAAGACCTCCACGGAAGGCACTCCCTCCCCCTTAGTACCTATATCCCAAGTGCTGATAATTGGCCGACATAAATACAACCAACCAACCAATCAAACTTAATATTGTGTCTGTTATTAAGCAAGTTAGATACACACATTTGGAACACAAAGCAGATTGGAAAATCCCAAGCTTTGACGCCGCTTCCTTTTGGCTATATTTTGGTAAATTATCATATATCTCGACTATTTCGACTCTTTTCTTTCAAGCTTAAATGCTTTCGCTTTGACATCTTACTCGTTAGGTGTCTCACATGAAAGAAAACTAAATCATATTGGATTAAATTCGCTTTTAAAATTTACAGAAAGATAGAAAAGAAACCACGTGGTCATTGTAACAACAATCTTTGAAACTTACCACTGCGCTAATAACAGGGTTCGTACGGGTACCGTTATTCTCAAGACCAAATATCAGTATTTTTAGATAGAAAAATAAAGCTAGTTTAAACATGCAAAATTTCGCATTATTTGAGGAGAGATTTTCTATAAGAAAATACTGATACCAAAGAATTTCTTAGTCGAGAAATTCAAGACCCGTATGAACCCTGTAATAATCTTTGAAAGATTGCATTCGTTTATCCTATCGCCCATGCACCTTAGCCCCTTCCTCTTTAACTCCCTTTTCTTTCTATACTAATTTTCTACGAAATCCGAAAGGAAAATTTGAATGTTATGACACGTAATGGGGGCATTTGTTGCTAAGTAGGTGCGAAACTCCGGGATATCGGCTGTAATTTTTTTGCCTTGTTTTGTTTACGTATAATGTGAAAAATAAAGCAAAAAGAAGTTCAGCAGTAATTAAACTGACTGTCTTGCTTGCACACATCTACTACGTTTTGCTGCTGAATTTTTTTTTTAGTTTAGAAACAGGCGATGCTAATTTTATTAAGCGGCACTTTCAACAGAAGTTTGTATTGATTTGATTCCGGTCCTCTGAATTTGATCAGATTAAGCGTCTAATTGTATTAACAAGCGATTTTATTAAGCGGCCGGTACTGTATATTTCATAGTATGATCTCAGTTTAATTTTTCTAAAAAAAAAAAATAAATAAATAAAGTACAATATTCATTTAAGCATTCACACCAGATTAATTTCAGAAGAAATATTTATCGGGTATATTGGTTTTCTTTCTGTATGTTATCTAACTCAGATGTTCGTCTTAAATTCCAGCAAACAGTCTTTGCGAAGACCGTGATTCTGACCATACACGCCAGTGCGGGGCTGTTTCGGCCCGATTTTCATGTACAGGGTATCCGAAAAGTCTGGAAAAGGTCGAATAACTCGAGAAATACAAAGCAGATTGAAAAACGGAAATATACGAGTTAAATATTTTTTAAAAAGCTACTCAGTGATACCAAATTTGACCCTCGCAACCGACCCCCGGGGATCAGAGGTTTTCCAACTTTGAAATCTTGAATGATAAACCCATTTTTTATTGCAAATTCGGATTTTACGGACAAAAATACGTAACTTTTGTATTTAACATTTTTTTTCTAATATTCGTTGATCACAGTGTAATCCAGCAAATAAAACAGATATATATTTCGGTTTTCCCAACCAGGTTTTGACATCTCGAAATCTGATTGGACAGAACTTTCATCGTCAAAGTAGCCATCTTTTGGGGGAATAGTATTTTTCGAAAACCATCAGCGGTGGTTATTTCGATGACGTTTCATATGCTTTTTACATAAAAATTAATAGAAATATATTAAATTAGTACTGTTTTTTGCATATTTATTTATCCAGCCTATCATTTCAAAATAATAACCTGCGTATTTTGATTTTTTTAACGCGTAAATATTGTTATATATTTTGAAATGTTATGAAAACATTTTTCCTATAATTCTTTCCTCGACAGAAAAAGGATAATCTTCTTTATTTGGGGGCGGAGTGTGCAGATACTCTGCGTTTTGATGGCTTCTGCTGTTTTTTTTTTTTGTTTTTTTTTAAATATTATCTAATTCAGGAGGCTGATGCTGGTGTACAGTTTTTTAAAAATATTGCTATAGAAGAAAATATAGTACAAAATATTTAAAAAAAAAAAGATATAAAAACTTTTTATGCTGTCCAAGCAAAGGATGGCGAAGTAGCGTAAATTTCAGTGTGGGTGGAGTTATATATTTTAATGATTGACTAGTTACTGTAACTCCGAAATATCAAGTCGGGCAGACACTTCTTCAATAATTCTTATAAACGTAATAATTTATTACAATTTAAAATATTTTTCAATTTAACATTTTTTTCATAATTTTAAAATTAATAATTTTAAACAATTGAAAAATTTTTGATCTTTTAAACTTTTTCATTTAAAAAATAATTAAACTCTTTAAGCTCTCTTGATTATTTCTGGGGAAGACGACGCTTTAATTTTCATAGGGGAAGGATGATGTAGAAAATTATTTAATTATTTATAAATTATTACAAAAAAATATCAAATGTGATAAAATACATGGTGTCCGAAAAGTTTGGAAACGGTCGAATACCTCAAGAAATTCATATAAGATTCAATAACAAAAAATACGTGTTAAATATTTTTTTAAAGCTATTCCGTGATACCAAAGTTGACACCCCACTCCAACCACCTGGGGGTCAGAGGCGTTCCAACTTTGAAATTGTAAATGATAATCCTTATTTTTTATTTCAGATTCGGATTCTACGAGGGAAAATGCGCAACTTTTGCTTTTAACATTTTTTTCGAATCTTTGTAGATTACGGTGTAATCCAGCAACATGTGTCATATACATGTTTTGTTTTCTCAACCATGTTTTGTAATCACGAAATGTGATGGGCCAAAGCTATCGTTGCCAAAGTGGGTCGCCTTAGCTGGAATTGTGTTGGTCGAAAACTATCAATGGAGGTTGTTTCGATGGCAAAAGTGCTTTATGTGCTTTTACCATGCAAATTTACAGAAATATATTGAGTTAGATTTCTATTTGTGTTTTTATTTTATTCATTCAGTCCATTCTAATCAAATAACCTGCGTTTTTTTTAATATTTTGATGTGTTAACATGCCCCTGCTCTTCCGAACAGAAAAGAAAGACAGTCATCGTTATTTGGTACAGGTAGGCGCGGATATTCGGCATTTCGATGGCTCCTGCTGCTTTTCCCTTTTTTTTTAATACTCTAAATCGTGGTAAGGAGGTGGGTGTATGGGATTTTTTTACTATTACTATAGAGTAACACAGAGGACAAAATGAAAAGAAGTACATATAATTTTTTTTGTTTGCGAGCGGAACAAAGAATTGGGAAGTTGTGTAAAATTCAGGTGGTGGTCGAATTGGAGATTTAGATCATTGATTAGTTACTGCAACCAGAAAATAACAAGTAGGGCAAAAATATTTTCCATAATTCTAATAAATGTAATATTTTTTTTTTGTAAATTAATATATTTTTTCAATTTAACATTTTTTTCATAAATTTAAAATAGAAAAATTTTGATATTTGAAAATTTTTAATTTAAAAAATAATTTAACTCTTTAACTCTGTTGGGATTTGTGAAGCACACCTATTCATCGTCGAAAGGTGCATGTGGAATTTGTTTTGGGCGCCATTAATAAGTGAAAAATATTATTTAATTTTTTAATTAAAGAATTCTTTGGTATTTCAGAAGTAAAGGGGGCAGTTGAAAAAACACGGTGTATTTCCAAATAAAATTTTTGTACGCGATGCCGTTTCGAAAGGGTTAAAGTGTAATGATTATTCGCTGGGGTAGACGACGTGTTAATTTTCATAACAGAAAGGATAATGTAGAAAATTGTTTGTTTATTATTACAATAAAATAACTTATGTGACAAAAAGTATAATCTAAAACATAATTGGCAGAAAAAATTAAAAACAGATCAGTTTATTTTCTTCATTTTTTAAGCCCTAGAAGGGGCATTTATTAATATATTTCATTCAGTTAGTTCTACGCTCAATGTTAAATTTGTGTGACAACTAAGTTAAACCAATTGAACAATTAAAAAAAAATTAAACAATATGAATGCGGGTGTCCTAAAAAGGACTGACTGGTTTTAAAATTCAATAACTTGTAAACGGTGACAGATATTTAAAAAATTCTTGCAGGGGAGTTATGCATAAGGTCAAAAGTTTTTTTACAGTGATTTTCAATTTTAGTTCGAATTACAAACAATAGATGGCGCTGCGATCAATAGACGCTCACTTCAGGCTCGATTTTTGGTAAATCGTGGCCCGGATAATACATTTTCATCTCCTTTTTCCGCATGAAACAAGAGAAAGGACCAAAAATCGAGCCTGTATTTAGTGACTATTGCTTCCAGCTCCACCTATTGTTTGTAATTCGAAGTAAAATCGAAAATCACTGTAATAAAACTTTTGACCTTATGAATAAACCTCCTGCAAGAATTTTTTAAATATCTGTCACCGTTTGCAAGTTATTGAATTTTAAAATCAGTCAGTCCTTTTTAGGACACCCGGTACATAAAACCCTTTAAAAACTTAGGTTTGTTAAAAAGAAATCTAAATAAATTTTAGGCTTTTTTTCATTTTTAAGTTGCAAATATTGGTATTGCAGATTTTGTATTATGCTTATGATGAATGTGTCCAAAATGATAAGGCACATGTAAAATACAAAAAACATTTTTAAAAGTCTAAGATTTATTTCGATTTAATTTTAAGGGAAATTTTAGGGATTTTTAGGGTATTTAAATTATCATATTGTTTAAATTTTGTTTTTATTTTTTAATGTTCATTTGGTTTAACCCTTACCGGTGCGAAGTAATTCTGTTTATAAACTAATGAAATGATAGACTGACATCAGAATTTATAAACGAGTTTATTGGAAAATATAATCTTTCTTATTTTAAAGTACGTTATAAATGGAAAATTTTAATTTAATATTCTGGGTGCCAATAAAATAAAAATTATGAGTTGTTTTTTAAGGACACTGTCCGCAAAAGCTCAAACTTATTTCTTACAAAACTTTAACATTAAACATCGAAGTAACTGAATGAAATATATGAATGAATGTCCCTTCTCGGGCTTAAAAAATGTAGAAAAAAACTGATTTGTTTTTAATTTGCTCTGCAAATAACGTTTTTTATGTATTTTTTTCACATTTGTTACATTATTGTAATAATTAATAAATAATTAAACACTTTTCTACATTATCCTTCCCCCATGAAAATTTAAACGTCTTCTTCCCCAGGAAATAATCAACAGTGCTTAATGAGTTAAATTATATTTTAAATTCAAAAGTTTAAAAGATAAAAAAATTTCAGTTGTTTAAAATTATTGGGTCGCCTGGAAAGTTGTGTCCGTTTGGAAAAACCAAATCGTACCAGAAAATTCTGTCATTTAATAATTAGACATTGATTCCTATATCTTATGTCTAATAATTACCGGGCAGGATTTTCCGGTGCAAATTGGTTTTCCTAAACGGACACGACTTCCCGAACAAACCAATACTAAATTTAAAATTAGGAAAAAATGTTAAAATAGAAAGAAATATTAATTTACAAAAAAGTATTACATTTATTAGAATTTTTGAATGTTTCCTGCTCTACTAGCTAGTCAGTAGTTGCGGTAACTAATCAATCATCAAAACCTGTAATCCCACCCTCCTCCACCTGAAATTTATGCTACTTCCCATCCTTTAATCAGCCAGCACAAAAAGATTTTATATGTTTGTTTGTTTTTTTGCTCCTTTATGTTATTCTATAGTAATAATTAAAAAAAAAACTTATACACTCCCATCCGGCCCCGAATTAAGTGATTTTTTTGACAGCAGAAGACATCAAAACACAGAATAACAACACACTCCGCCCCCAAATAATGAATACTATGATTTTTCTGTTCGGGAGGGGATGTGCTTATTTACTCGTTAAAATATCAAAATACGCAGTTCATTATTTAAAAATGATAGACTTGATAAAAATACATGCAAATAGAAAACTAATTTAATATATTTCTATTAATTTTCATGGAACAAGCATATAAAGCGCCATGGAATCAATCTCCACTGATTATTTTTGAGAAACACTATTTCCGCAAAAGATGGCAACTATGACGTTAAAAGTTCTGGCCAATCAGATTTCGAGATGTCAAAACCTGTTTGGGAAAACCAAAATATGTATCAATTTTATTTGCTCAATTACACCGTGATCAACGAGGATTAGAAAAAAATGTTAAATGCAAAAGTTACGTATTTTTGTCCGTAGAACCCGAATCTGCAATAAAAAATGGGGGTTATCATTCAAAATTT
>CAWVRF010001234.1:0-59000 GCA_963932465.1 Maratus speciosus | reverse complement strand
TAAAGTAAAACTGAATGCATTGTTTAAGCAATGAGACCATTGTTAGGAAATCCCTGAAAGTGATATACCGAATACAAATCACGCAATATTTTTGAATTAAATTCCGGTGTACGGCTGAAAATTAATTTTCTAATAAATAAGCACATTTCCAAATGAAAGACGTAAAAATTTCTCGGTTTTAAAGTTGTTCGCCTGTGTGAATTTTTAGAAATGTAAAATAAAGCAAAACCGAATACATTGTTTAAACAATGAAACCATTGTTAGGAAATCCTAGAAACTGATATACCGAATACAAAACACGCAATATTTTCGAATTAAATTCCTGTGCACGGCTGAAAATTAATTTCCTAATAAATAAGCACCTTTAAAAATGAATGACGTAAAACTTTTTCGGTTTTAAAGTTGTTCGCCTGTGTGAAGTTTTAGGAATGTAAAATAAAGTAAAACAAAATACATTGTTTATACAATGAAGCCATTGTTTGGGAATCCTGGAAACTGATATACCGAATAAAAACACGCAATATTTTCGCATTACATTCCGGTGCACGGCTGAAAATTAATTTCCTAATAAAAAAGCACATTTCCAAATGAATGACGTAAATATTTTTTCGTTTTAAAGGTGATCGCCTGCGTGAATTTTTAGAAATGTAAAATAAAGTAAAACTGAATACATTGTTTAAACAATGAAACCATTGTTATGGAATCCTTGAAACTGATATACTGAATACAAAACACGCAAAATTTTCAAATTGAATTCCGGTGCACGGCTAAAAATTAATTTCATAATAAAAAAGCACATTTCCAAATGAATGACGTGAAATTTTCGGTTTTAAAGTAGTTCACCTGTGTGAGTTTTTAGAATTGTAAAATAAAGTAAAACCGAATTCATTGTTTAAACAATGGAACCATTGTTAGGAAATCCTAGAAAATGATATACCGAATACAAAATATGCGATATTTTCGAAATAAATTCCGGGGCACGGCTGAAAATTTATTTTCTAAGAAATAAGCACATTTTCAAAGGAATGATGTAAAAATTTTTCTGTTTTAAAGTAGTTCGCCAGTGTGAGTTTTTAGAAATGTAAAATAAAGTAGAACCGAATACATTGTTTATACAATGAAGCCATTGTTTGGGAATCCTAGAAAATGATATACCGAATAAAAACACGCAATATTTTCGCATTACATTCCGGTGCACGGCAGAAAATTAATTTCCTAATAAAAAAGAATAATCTAATAATCTAATGGCTAATAAATAAGCACATTTCCAAATGTAAGACGTAAAAAGTTCTCGGTTTTAAAGTTGTTCGCAGGTGTGAATTTTTAGAAATGTAAAAGGAAGCAAAACCGAATACATTGTTTAAACAATTAAACAATTGTTAGGGAATCCTAGAAACTGATATACCCAATACAAAACACGATATATTTTCGCATTAAATTCCGGTGCAAGGCTGAAAATTAATTTCCTAATAAAAAAACCTATTTACAAATGAATGAAGTAAAAATTTTTCGGATTTAAAGTAGTTTGCCAGTGTGAGTTTTTAGAAATGTAAAATAAAGAAAAACCGAATACATTGTTTGAACATTGAAACCATTGTTAGGGAATCCTGGAACTGATATATCCAATACAAAACACGAGATATTTTCGCATTAAATTCCGGTACACGGCTGAAAATTAATTTCCTAATAAAAAAGATTATTTACAAATGAACGAAATGAAAATTTTTCGGTTTGAAAGTAGTTAACCTGTGTGAGTTTTTTGAAATTTAAAATAAAGTAAAACCGAATATTGTTTAAACAATGAAACCATTGAATATTAAATACGTGAATAATCACATTGCTAACAAATCGTAAACAAACTTAGTGAAAAATGTCCAAGACGGGAATCGATCCCGGGCCCCTGGAGCTCCAGTGCTCTACCACTAAGCCACAAGGACGATGCCCAGCTTGGCATCTGTCACTTATATAAGTCTGTTTACGACTTGTTAGCAATGCGATTATTCAAGTATTTAATATTCAATAATTTCAAGCGTAATTTCACTGCAGAAATGTAGTTGAAAAATTAATTAAAAATGTATATTCACCGATGCTGGGTTCATGTGCTACTCATGTTTCGCCACTAGATTGTGTGCTCATGAAGTCTTTTCCATCTAGTGCTGTGGTTGCAACCTTACCGACTTTTATAAGCGAGAGAAGCCATCGTCCTTGTGGCTTAGTGGTAGAGCACTGGAGATGTATTCAAGGGGACCGGGTTCGATTCCCGACTTGGACATAAGCACATTTTCAAATGAATGATGTAAAAAATTTTCGGTTTTAAAGTAGTTCGCCAGTGTGAGTTTTTAGAAATGTAAAATAAAGTAAAACTGAATACATTGCTTAAACAATGAAACCATTCTTAGGAAATCCCAGAAACTGATATATTGAATACAAAACACGCTATATTTTAGAATTAAATTCCGGTGCACGGCTGAAAATTAATTTCCTAATAAATAAGCACATTTAAAAATGAATGACGTAAATATTTTTCGATTTAAAGGTGTTCGCCTGTGTGAATTTTTAGAAATGTAAAAAAAAGTAAAAGTGAATGCATTGTTTAAACAAAGAAACCATTGTTAGGGAATCCTGGAAACTGATATACCCAATACAAAACACGATATATTTTCGCATTACATTCCGGTGAACGGCTGAAAATTAATTTCCTAATAAATAAGAACATTTAAAAATGAATGACGTAAAAATTTTTCGGTTTTAAAGTTGTTCGCCTGTGTGAAGTTTTAGGAATGTAAAATAAAGTAAAACAAAATACATTGTTTAAACAATGAAGCCATTGTTTGGGAAATTTTTGCATTACATTCCGGTGCTCGGCTGAAAATAATTTTCCTCATTAAAAAGCAAATTTCCAAATGAATGACGTAAATATCTTTTCGTTTTAAAGGTGTTCGCCGGTGTGAATTTCTAGAAATGTAAAATAAAGTAAAACTGAATACATTGTTTAAACAATGAAACCATTGTTAGGGAACCCTGGAAATTGATATACCGAATACAAAACACGCAATATTTTCGAATTAAATTCCGGTTTACGGCTGAAAATTAATTTCCTAATAAAAAAGCACATTTCCAAATGAATGACGTAAAAATTTGTCGGTTTTAAAGTAGTTCACCTGTGTGAGTTTTTTGAAATGCAAAATAAAGTAAAACCGAAGATTGTTTAAACAATGAAACCATATTAAATACGTGAATAATCACATTGCTAACAAATCGTAAACCACCTTAGTGAAAAATGTCCAAGACTGGAATCGATCCCGGGCCCCTGGAGCTCCAGTGCTCTACAACTAAGCCACAAGGACGATGCCCAGCTTGTCAACTCTCACATATATAAGTCTGTTTACGACTTGTTAGCAATGTGGTTATTCACGTATTTAATATTCAATAATTTCAAGAGTAATTTCACTGCTGAAAAGTAGTTGAAAAATTAATTAAAAATGTATATTCACCAATGATGGGTTCATTTGCTACTCATGTTTCGCCACTAGATTGTGTGCTCATGAAGACTTTTCCATCTAGTGCTGTGGTTGCAACCTTACTGACTTCTATAAGTGAGAGATGCCAAGCTGGGCATCGTCAATGTGGCTTAGTGGTAGAGACTGCAGATCTAATCCAGGGGACCGGGTTGTGTTCCGGGCTTGGGCATAAGCATATTTTCAAATGAATGATGTAAAAATTTTTCGGTTTTAAAGTAGTTCGCCTGTGTGAGGTTTTAGAAATATAAAATAAAGTAAAACCGAATACATTGTTTAAAAAATGAAACCATTGTTAAGAAATCCTGGAAACTGATATACCGAATACAAAACACGGAATATTTTCGAAATAAATTCCGGTGCACGGCTGAAAATTAATTTCCTAATAAATAAGCACATTTAAAAGTGAATGACGTAAAAATTTTTCGGTTTTATAGTAGTTTGCCAGTGTGAGTTTTTAGAAATGTAAAATAAGGTAAAACCGAAGACATTTTTTAAACAATGAAATCATCATTAGGAAATCTAGGAAAATGATATACCGAATACAAAACACGCAATATTTTCGCATTACATTCCGGTGCACGGCTGAAAATTAATTTCCTAATAAAAAAGCACATTTCCAAATGAATGATGTAATTTTTTTCGGTTTTAAAGTAGTTCGCGTGTGTAAGATTTTAGAAACGTAAAATAAAGTAAAACAGAATATATTGTTTCAACAATGAAACCATTGTTAGGAGATCCTGGAAACTGATATACCGAATACAAAACACGCAATATTTTCGAATTAAATTCCGGTGCACGGCTGAAAATTAATTTCCTAATAAATAAGCACATTTCCAAATGAAAGACGTAAAAAAGTTTCGGTTTTAAAGTTGTTCGCCTGTGTGAATTTTTAGAAATGTAAAATAAACTAAAACCAAATACATTGTATAAAAAATGAAACCATTGTTAGGGAATCCTGGAAACTGATATATCGAATAAAAAACAAACAATATTTTCGCATAACATTCCGGTGCACGGCTGAAAATTAATTTCCTAATAAATAAGCACATTTCCAAAACAATGACGTAAAAATTTTTCTGTTTTAAAGTTGTTCGTCTGTATGAATTTTTAGAAATGTAAAATAAAGTAAAACTGAATACATTCTTTGAACAATGAAACCATTGTTATGAAATCCTAGAAACTGATATACCGAATACAAAACACGCAATATTTTCGAATTAAATTCCGGTGCATGGCTGAAAACTAATTTCCTAATAAATAAGCACATTTAAAAATGAATGACGTAAAAATATTTCGGTTTTAAAATAGTTCGCCAGTGTGAGTTTTTAGAAATGTAAAATAAGGTAAAAGCGAATACATTGTTTAAACAATGAAACCATTGTTAAGAATTCCTGGAAAATGATATACCGAATACAAAACACGCAATATTTTCGCATTACATTCCGGTACACGGCTGAAAATTAATTTCCTAATAAAAAAGCACATTTCGAAATGAATGACGTAAATATTTTTTCGTTTTAAAGGTGTTCGCCTGTGTGAATTTTTAGAAATTTAAAATAAAGTAAAACTGAATGCATTGTTTAAACAATGAGACCATTATTAGGAAATCCTTGAAACTGATATACCGAATACAAATCACGCAATATTTTCGAATTAAATTCCGGTGCACGGCTGAAAATTAATTTTCTAATAAATAAGCACATTTCCAAATGAAAGACGTAAAAATTTCTCGGTTTTAAAGTTGTTCGCCTGTGTGAATTTTTAGAAACGTAAAATAAAGCGAAACCGAATACATTGTTTAAACAATGAAACCATTGTTAGGGAATCCTGGAAACTGATATACCCAATACAAAACACGATATATTTTCGCATTAAATTCCGGTGCACGGCTGAAAATTAATTTCCTAATAAAAAAGCCTATTTACAAATGAATGAAGTAAAAATGTTTCGGATTTAAAGTATTTTGCCAGTGTGAGTTTTTAGAAATATAAAATTAGGTAAAACCGAAGACATTGTTTAAACAATTGAAACCATTGTTAGGAAATCATGGAAAATGATATAACGAATTCAAAACACGCAATATTTTCGCATTACATTCCGGTTCACTGCTGAAAATTAATTTCATTATAAAAAAGCACATTTCCAAATGAATGAAGTAAATATTTTTTCGTTTTAAAGGTGTTCGCCTGCGTAAATTTTTAGAAATGTAAAATAAAGTAAAACCGAATACATTGTTTAAACAATGAAAACATTGTTAGGAAATCCTAGAAACTGATATACCGAATACAAAACACGCAATATTTTCGAATTAAATTCCGGTGCACGGCTGAAAATTAATTTCCTAATAAATAAGCACCTTTAAAAATGAATGACTTAAAAATGTTTCGGTTTTAAAGTTGTTCGCCTGTGTGAAGTTTTAGGAATGTAAAATAAAGTAAAACAAAATACATTGTTTATACAATGAAGCCATTGTTTGGGAATCCTGGAAACTGATATACCGAATAAAAACACCCAATATTTTCGCATTACATTCCGGTGCACGGCTGAAAATGAATTTCCTAATAAAAAAGCACATTTCCAAATGAATGACGTAAATATTTTTTCGTTTTAAAGGTGATCGCCTGCGTGAATTTTTAGAAATGTAAAATAAAGTAAAACTGAATACATTGTTTAAACAATGAACCCATTGTTATGGAATCCTTGAAAGTGATATACTGAATACGAAATACGCAAAATTTTCAAATTGAATTCCGGTGCACGGTTAAAAATTAATTTCCTAATAAATAAGCACATTTAAAAATGAATGACGTAAATATTTTTCGATTTAAAGGTGTTCGCAAGTGTGAATTTTTAGAAATGTAAAATAAAATAAAACCGAATTCATTGTTTAAACAATGAAACCATTGTTAGGAAATCCTAGAAACTGATATACCGAATACAAAATACGCAATTTTTTCGAATTAAGTTCCGGTGCATGGCTGAAAACTAATTTCCTAATAAATAAGCACATTTAAAAATGAATGACGTAAAAATATTTCGGTTTTAAAAACGTTCGCCAGTGTGAGTTTTTAGAAATGTATAATAAAGTAAAACTGAATGCATTGTTTAAACAATGAGACCATTCTTAGGAAATCCTTGAAACTGATATACCGAATACAAATCACGCAATATTTTCGAATTAAATTCCGGTGCACGGCTGAAAATTAATTTTCTAATAAATAAGCACATCTCCAAATAAAAGACGTAAAAATATCTCGGTTTTAAAGTTGTTCGCCTGTGTGAATTTTTAGAAATGTAAAATAAAGCAAAACCGAATACATTTTTTAAACAATGAAACCATTGTTAGGGAATCCTGGAAACTGATATTCCCAATACAAAACACGATATATTTTCGCATTAAATTCCGGTGCACGGCTGAAAATTAATTTCCTAATAAATAAGCACATTACCAAATGAAAGACGTAAAAATTTCTCGGTTTTAAAGTTGTTCGCCTGTGTTAATTTTTAGAAATGTAAAATGAAGCAAAACCGAATACATTGTTAAAACAATGAAACCATTGTTAGGGAATCCTGGAAACTGATATACCCAATACAAAACACGATATATTTTCGCATTAAATTCCGGTGCACGGCTGAAAATTAATTTCCGAATAAAAAAGCCTATTTACAAATGAATGAAGTAAAAATGTTTCGGATTTAAAGTAGTTTGCCAGTGTGAGTTTTTAGAAATATAAAATAAGGTAAAACTGAATGCATTGTTTAAACAATGAGACCATTCTTAGGAAATCCTTGAAACTGATATACCGAATACAAATCACGCAATATTTTGGAATGAAATTCCGGTGCACGGCTGAAAATTAATTTCCTAATAAATAAGCACCTTTAAAAATGAATGACGTAAAAATTTTTCGGTTTTAAAGTTGTTCGCCTGTGTGAAGTTTTAGGAATGTAAAATAAAGTAAAACAAAATACATTGTTTATACAATGAAGCCATTGTTTGGGAATCCTGGAAACTGATATACCGAATAAAAACACGCAATATTTTCGCATTACATTCCGGTGCACGGCTGAAAATTAATTTCCTAATAAAAAAGCACATTTCCAAATGAATGACGTAAATATTTTTTCGTTTTAAAGGTGATCGCCTGCGTGAATTTTTAGAAATGTAAAATAAAGTAAAACTGAATACATTGTTTAAAGAATGAAACCATTGTTATGGAATCCTTGAAACTGATATACTGAATACAAAACACGCAAAATTTTCAAATTGAATTCCGGTGCACGGCTAAAAATTAATTTCATAATAAAAAAGCATATTTCCAAATGAATGACGTAAAAAATTTTCGGTTTTAAAGTAGTTCACCTGTGCGAGTTTTTAGAAATGTAAAATAAAGTAAAACCGAATTCATTGTTTAAACAATGGAACCATTGTTAGGAAATCCTAGAAACTGATATACCGAATACAAAATATGCGATATTTTCGAAATAAATTCCGGGGCACGGCTGAAAATTTATTTTCTAAGAAATAAGCACATTTTCAAAGGAATGATGTAAAAATTTTTCGGTTTTAAAGTAGTTCGCCAGTGTGAGTTTTTAGAAATGTAAAATAAAGTAGAACCGAATACATTGTTTAAACAATGAAACCATTGTTAGGAAATCCTATAAATTGATATACCGAATACAAAATATGCGATATTTTCGAATTAAATTCCGGTGCATGGCTGAAAACTAATTTCCTAATAAATAAGCACATTTAAAAATGAATGACGTAAAAATATTTCGGTTTTAAAAACGTTCGCCAGTGTGAGTTTTTAGAAATGTAAAATAAGGTAAAAGCGAATACATTGTTTCAACAATGAAACCATTGTAGAGAATTCCTGGAAAATGATATACCGAATACAAAACACGCAATATTTTCGCATTACATTCCGGTACACGGCTAAAAATTAATTTCCTAATAAAAAAAGCACATTTCGAAATGAATGACGTAAATATTTTTTCGTTTTAAAGGTGTTCGCCTGTGTGAATTTTTAGAAATTTAAAATAAAGTAAATCTGAATGCATTGTTTAAACAATGAGACCATTCTTAGGAAATCCTTGAAACTGATATACCGAATACAAATCACGCAATATTTTCGAATTAAATTCCGGTGCACGGCTGAAAATTAATTTTCTAATAAATAAGCACATTTCCAAATAAAAGACGTAAAAATATCTCGGTTTTAAAGTTGTTCGCATGTGTGAATTTTTAGAAATGTAAAATAAAACAAAACCGAATACATTTTT
The DNA here is from genome assembly GCA_963932465.1 of Maratus speciosus. NCBI lineage: Eukaryota > Metazoa > Arthropoda > Arachnida > Araneae > Salticidae > Maratus > Maratus speciosus. The sequence goes on along the minus strand of CAWVRF010001234.1, from coordinate 50,193 downwards.
TAAACAATGAAACCATTGTTAGGGAATCCTGGAAACTGATATTCCCAATACAAAACACGATATATTTTCGCATTAAATTCCGGTGCACGGCTGAAAATTAATTTCCTAATAAATAAGCACATTACCAAATGAAAGACGTAAAAATTTCTCGGTTTTAAAGTTGTTCGCCTGTGTTAATTTTTAGAAATGTAAAATGAAGCAAAACCGAATACATTGTTAAAACAATGAAACCATTGTTAGGGAATCCTGGAAACTGATATACCCAATACAAAACACGATATATTTTCGCATTAAATTCCGGTGCACGGCTGAAAATTAATTTCCGAATAAAAAAGCCTATTTACAAATGAATGAAGTAAAAATGTTTCGGATTTAAAGTAGTTTGCCAGTGTGAGTTTTTAGAAATATAAAATAAGGTAAAACTGAATGCAGTGTTTAAACAATGAGACCATTCTTAGGAAATCCTTGAAACTGATATACCGAATACAAATCACGCAATATTTTCGAATGAAATTCCGGTGCACGGCTGAAAATTAATTTCCTAATAAATAAGCACCTTTAAAAATGAATGACGTAAAAATTTTTCAGTTTTAAAGTTGTTCGCCTGTGTGAAGTTTTAGGAATGTAAAATAAAGTAAAACAAAATACATTGTTTATACAATGAAGCCATTGTTTGGGAATCCTGGAAACTGATATACCGAATAAAAACACGCAATATTTTCGCATTACATTCCGGTGCACGGCTGAAAATTAATTTCCTAATAAAAAAGCACATTTCCAAATGAATGACGTAAATATTTTTTCGTTTTAAAGGTGATCGCCTGCGTGAATTTTTGGAAATGTAAAATAAAGTAAAACTGAGTACATTGTTTAAAGAATGAAACCATTGTTACGGAATCCTTGAAACTGATATACTGAATACAAAACACGCAAAATTTTCAAATTGAATTCCGGTGCACGGCTAAAAATTAATTTCATAATAAAAAAGCATATTTCCAAATGAATGACGTAAAAAATTTTCGGTTTTAAAGTAGTTCACCTGTGTGAGTTTTTAGAAATGTAAAATAAAGTAAAACCGAATTCATTGTTTAAACAATGAAACCATTGTTAGGAAATCCTAGAAACTGATATACCGAATACAAAATACGCAATTTTTTCGAATTAAATTCCGGTGCATGGCTGAAAACTAATTTCCTAATAAATAAGCACATTTAAAAATGAATGACGTAAAAATATTTCGGTTTTAAAAACGTTCGCCAGTGTGAGTTTTTAGAAATGTAAAATAAGGTAAAAGCGAATACATTGTTTCAACAATGAAACCATTGTAGAGAATTCCTGGAAAATGATATACCGAATACAAAACACGCAATATTTTCGCATTACATTCCGGTACACGGCTAAAAATTAATTTCCTAATAAAAAAAGCACATTTCGAAATGAATGACGTAAATATTTTTTCGTTTTAAAGGTGTTCGCCTGTGTGAATTTTTAGAAATTTAAAATAAAGTAAAACTGAATGCATTGTTTAAACAATGAGACCATTCTTAGGAAATCCTTGAAACTGATATACCGAATACAAATCACGCAATATTTTCGAATTAAATTCCGGTGCACTGCTGAAAATTAATTTTCTAATAAATAAGCACATTTCCAAATAAAAGACGTAAAAATATCTCGGTTTTAAAGTTGTTCGCATGTGTGAATTTCTAGAAATGTAAAATAAAGCAAAACCGAATACATTTTTTAAACAATGAAACCATTGTTAGGGAATCCTGGAAACTGATATTCCCAATACAAAACACGATATATTTTCGCATTAAATTCCGGTGCACGGCTGAAAATTAATTTCCGAATAAAAAAGCCTATTTACAAATGAATGAAGTAAAAATGTTTCGGATTTAAAGTAGTTTGCCAGTGTGAGTTTTTAGAAATATAAAATAAGGTAAAACTGAATGCAGTGTTTAAACAATGAGACCATTCTTAGGAAATCCTTGAAACTGATATACCGAATACAAATCACGCAATATTTTCGAATGAAATTCCGGTGCACGGCTGAAAATTAATTTCCTAATAAATAAGCACCTTTAAAAATGAATGACGTAAACATTTTTCGGTTTTAAAGTTGTTCACCTGTGTGAAGTTTTAGGAATGTAAAATAAAGTAAAACAAAATACATTGTTTATACAATGAAGCCATTGTTTGGGAATCCTGGAAACTGATATACCGAATAAAAACACGCAATATTTTCGCATTACATTCCGGTGCACGGCTGAAAATTAATTTCCTAATAAAAAAGCACATTTCCAAATGAATGACGTAAATATTTTTTCGTTTTAAAGGTGATCGCCTGCGTGAATTTTTGGAAATGTAAAATAAAGTAAAACTGAGTACATTGTTTAAAGAATGAAACCATTGTTACGGAATCCTTGAAACTGATATACTGAATACAAAACACGCAAAATTTTCAAATTGAATTCCGGTGCACGGCTAAAAATTAATTTCATAATAAAAATGCATATTTCCAAATGAATGACGTAAAAAATTTTCGGTTTTAAAGTAGTTCACCTGTGTGAGTTTTTAGAAATGTAAAATAAAGTAAAACCGAATTCATTGTTTAAACAATGAAACCATTGTTAGGAAATCCTAGAAACTGATATACCGAATACAAAATACGCAATTTTTTCGAATTAAATTCCGGTGCATGGCTGAAAACGAATTTCCTAATAAATAAGCACATTTAAAAATGAATGACGTAAAAATATTTCGGTTTTAAAAACGTTCGCCAGTGTGAGTTTTTAGAAATGTAAAATAAGGTAAAAGCGAATACATTGTTTCAACAATGAAACCATTGTAGAGAATTCCTGGAAAATGATATACCGAATACAAAACACGCAATATTTTCGCATTACATTCCGGTACACGGCTAAAAATTAATTTCCTAATAAAAAAAGCACATTTCGAAATGAATGACGTAAATATTTTTTCGTTTTAAAGGTGTTCGCCTGTGTGAATTTTTAGAAATTTAAAATAAAGTAAAACTGAATGCATTGTTTAAACAATGAGACCATTCTTAGGAAATCCTTGAAACTGATATACCGAATACAAATCACGCAATATTTTCGAATTAAATTCCGGTGCACGGCTGAAAATTAATTTTCTAATAAATAAGCACATTTCCAAATAAAAGACGTAAAAATATCTCGGTTTTAAAGTTGTTCGCATGTGTGAATTTTTAGAAATGTAAAATAAAGCAAAACCGAATACATTGTTAAAACAATGAAACCATTGTTAGGGAATCCTGGAAACTGATATACCCAATACAAAACACGATATATTTTCGCATTAAATTCCGGTGCACGGCTGAAAATTAATTTCCGAATAAAAAAGCCTATTTACAAATGAATGAAGTAAAAATGTTTCGGATTTAAAGTAGTTTGCCAGTGTGAGTTTTTAGAAATATAAAATAAGGTAAAACTGAATGCATTGTTTAAACAATGAGACCATTCTTAGGAAATCCTTGAAACTGATATACCGAATACAAATCACGCAATATTTTCGAATGAAATTCCGGTGCACGGCTGAAAATTAATTTCCTAATAAATAAGCACCTTTAAAAATGAATGACGTAAAAATTTTTCGGTTTTAAAGTTGTTCGCCTGTGTGAAGTTTTAAGAATGTAAAATAAAGTAAAACAAAATACATTGTTTATACAATGAAGCCATTGTTTGGGAATCCTGGAAACTGATATACCGAATAAAAACACGCAATATTTTCGCATTACATTCCGGTGCACGGCTGAAAATTAATTTCCTAATAAAAAAGCACATTTCCAAATGAATGACGTAAATATTTTTTCGTTTTAAAGGTGATCGCCTGCGTGAATTTTTGGAAATGTAAAATAAAGTAAAACTGAGTACATTGTTTAAAGAATGAAACCATTGTTACGGAATCCTTGAAACTGATATACTGAATACAAAACACGCAAAATTTTCAAATTGAATTCCGGTGCACGGCTAAAAATTAATTTCATAATAAAAAAGCATATTTCCAAATGAATGACGTAAAAAATTTTCGGTTTTAAAGTAGTTCACCTGTGTGAGTTTTTAGAAATGTAAAATAAAGTAAAACCGAATTCATTGTTTAAACAATGAAACCATTGTTAGGAAATCCTAGAAACTGATATACCGAATACAAAATACGCAATTTTTTCGAATTAAATTCCGGTGCATGGCTGAAAACTAATTTCCTAATAAATAAGCACATTTAAAAATGAATGACGTAAAAATATTTCGGTTTTAAAAACGTTCGCCAGTGTGAGTTTTTAGAAATGTAAAATAAGGTAAAAGCGAATACATTGTTTCAACAATGAAACCATTGTAGAGAATTCCTGGAAAATGATATACCGAATACAAAACACGCAATATTTTCGCATTACATTCCGGTACACGGCTAAAAATTAATTTCCTAATAAAAAAAGCACATTTCGAAATGAATGACGTAAATATTTTTTCGTTTTAAAGGTGTTCGCCTGTGTGAATTTTTAGAAATTTAAAATAAAGTAAAACTGAATGCATTGTTTAAACAATGAGACCATTCTTAGGAAATCCTTGAAACTGATATACCGAATACAAATCACGCAATATTTTCGAATTAAATTCCGGTGCACGGCTGAAAATTAATTTTCTAATAAATAAGCACATTTCCAAATAAAAGACGTTAAAATATCTCGGTTTTAAAGTTGTTCGCCTGTGTTAATTTTTAGAAATGTAAAATGAAGCAAAACCGAATACATTGTTAAAACAATGAAACCATTGTTAGGGAATCCTGGAAACTGATATACCCAATACAAAACACGATATATTTTCGCATTAAATTCCGGTGCACGGCTGAAAATTAATTTCCGAATAAAAAAGCCTATTTACAAATGAATGAAGTAAAAATGTTTCGGATTTAAAGTAGTTTGCCAGTGTGAGTTTTTAGAAATATAAAATAAGGTAAAACTGAATGCATTGTTTAAACAATGAGACCATTCTTAGGAAATCCTTGAAACTGATATACCGAATACAAATCACGCAATATTTTCGAATGAAATTCCGGTGCACGGCTGAAAATTAATTTCCTAATAAATAAGCACCTTTAAAAATGAATGACGTAAAAATTTTTCGGTTTTAAAGTTGTTCGCCTGTGTGAAGTTTTAGGAATGTAAAATAAAGTAAAACAAAATACATTGTTTATACAATGAAGCCATTGTTTGGGAATCCTGGAAACTGATATACCGAATAAAAACACGCAATATTTTCGCATTACATTCCGGTGCACGGCTGAAAATTAATTTCCTAATAAAAAAGCACATTTCCAAATGAATGACGTAAATATTTTTTCGTTTTAAAGGTGATCGCCTGCGTGAATTTTTAGAAATGTAAAATAAAGTAAAACTGAATACATTGTTTAAAGAATGAAACACATGTTATGGAATCCTTGAAACTGATATACTGAATACAAAACACGCAATAGTTTCGAATTAAATTCCGGTGCACGGCTGAAAATTAATTTCCTAATAAATAAGCACATTTAAAAATGAAGGACATAAAAGTTTTTCGGTTTTAAAGTTGTTCGCCAGTGTGAGTTTTTAGAAATGTAAAATAAAGCAAAACCGAATACATTGTTTAAACAATGAAAACATTGTTAGGAAATCCTAGAAACTGATATACCGAATACAAAACACGCAATATTTTCGAATTAAATTCCGGTGCACGGCTGAAAATTAATTTCCTAATAAATAAGCACCTTTAAAAATGAATGACTTAAAAATGTTTCGGTTTTAAAGTTGTTCGCCTGTGTGAAGTTTTAGGAATGTAAAATAAAGTAAAACAAAATACATTGTTTATACAATGAAGCCATTGTTTGGGAATCCTGGAAACTGATATACCGAATAAAAACACCCAATATTTTCGCATTACATTCCGGTGCACGGCTGAAAATGAATTTCCTAATAAAAAAGCACATTTCCAAATGAATGACGTAAATATTTTTTCGTTTTAAAGGTGATCGCCTGCGTGAATTTTTAGAAATGTAAAATAAAGTAAAACTGAATACATTGTTTAAACAATGAACCCATTGTTATGGAATCCTTGAAAGTGATATACTGAATACGAAATACGCAAAATTTTCAAATTGAATTCCGGTGCACGGTTAAAAATTAATTTCCTAATAAATAAGCACATTTAAAAATGAATGACGTAAATATTTTTCGATTTAAAGGTGTTCGCCAGTGTGAATTTTTAGAAATGTAAAATAAAATAAAACCGAATTCATTGTTTAAACAATGAAACCATTGTTAGGAAATCCTAGAAACTGATATACCGAATACAAAATACGCAATTTTTTCGAATTAAGTTCCGGTGCATGGCTGAAAACTAATTTCCTAATAAATAAGCACATTTAAAAATGAATGACGTAAAAATATTTCGGTTTTAAAAACGTTCGCCAGTGTGAGTTTTTAGAAATGTATAATAAAGTAAAACTGAATGCATTGTTTAAACAATGAGACCATTCTTAGGAAATCCTTGAAACTGATATACCGAATACAAATCACGCAATATTTTCGAATTAAATTCCGGTGCACGGCTGAAAATTAATTTTCTAATAAATAAGCACATCTCCAAATAAAAGACGTAAAAATATCTCGGTTTTAAAGTTGTTCGCCTGTGTGAATTTTTAGAAATGTAAAATAAAGCAAAACCGAATACATTTTTTAAACAATGAAACCATTGTTAGGGAATCCTGGAAACTGATATTCCCAATACAAAACACGATATATTTTCGCATTAAATTCCGGTGCACGGCTGAAAATTAATTTCCTAATAAATAAGCACATTACCAAATGAAAGACGTAAAAATTTCTCGGTTTTAAAGTTGTTCGCCTGTGTTAATTTTTAGAAATGTAAAATGAAGCAAAACCGAATACATTGTTAAAACAATGAAACCATTGTTAGGGAATCCTGGAAACTGATATACCCAATACAAAACACGATATATTTTCGCATTAAATTCCGGTGCACGGCTGAAAATTAATTTCCGAATAAAAAAGCCTATTTACAAATGAATGAAGTAAAAATGTTTCGGATTTAAAGTAGTTTGCCAGTGTGAGTTTTTAGAAATATAAAATAAGGTAAAACTGAATGCATTGTTTAAACAATGAGACCATTCTTAGGAAATCCTTGAAACTGATATACCGAATACAAATCACGCAATATTTTGGAATGAAATTCCGGTGCACGGCTGAAAATTAATTTCCTAATAAATAAGCACCTTTAAAAATGAATGACGTAAAAATTTTTCGGTTTTAAAGTTGTTCGCCTGTGTGAAGTTTTAGGAATGTAAAATAAAGTAAAACAAAATACATTGTTTATACAATGAAGCCATTGTTTGGGAATCCTGGAAACTGATATACCGAATAAAAACACGCAATATTTTCGCATTACATTCCGGTGCACGGCTGAAAATTAATTTCCTAATAAAAAAGCACATTTCCAAATGAATGACGTAAATATTTTTTCGTTTTAAAGGTGATCGCCTGCGTGAATTTTTAGAAATGTAAAATAAAGTAAAACTGAATACATTGTTTAAAGAATGAAACCATTGTTATGGAATCCTTGAAACTGATATACTGAATACAAAACACGCAAAATTTTCAAATTGAATTCCGGTGCACGGCTAAAAATTAATTTCATAATAAAAAAGCATATTTCCAAATGAATGACGTAAAAAATTTTCGGTTTTAAAGTAGTTCACCTGTGCGAGTTTTTAGAAATGTAAAATAAAGTAAAACCGAATTCATTGTTTAAACAATGGAACCATTGTTAGGAAATCCTAGAAACTGATATACCGAATACAAAATATGCGATATTTTCGAAATAAATTCCGGGGCACGGCTGAAAATTTATTTTCTAAGAAATAAGCACATTTTCAAAGGAATGATGTAAAAATTTTTCGGTTTTAAAGTAGTTCGCCAGTGTGAGTTTTTAGAAATGTAAAATAAAGTAGAACCGAATACATTGTTTAAACAATGAAACCATTGTTAGGAAATCCTATAAATTGATATACCGAATACAAAATATGCGATATTTTCGAATTAAATTCCGGTGCATGGCTGAAAACTAATTTCCTAATAAATAAGCACATTTAAAAATGAATGACGTAAAAATATTTCGGTTTTAAAAACGTTCGCCAGTGTGAGTTTTTAGAAATGTAAAATAAGGTAAAAGCGAATACATTGTTTCAACAATGAAACCATTGTAGAGAATTCCTGGAAAATGATATACCGAATACAAAACACGCAATATTTTCGCATTACATTCCGGTACACGGCTAAAAATTAATTTCCTAATAAAAAAAGCACATTTCGAAATGAATGACGTAAATATTTTTTCGTTTTAAAGGTGTTCGCCTGTGTGAATTTTTAGAAATTTAAAATAAAGTAAATCTGAATGCATTGTTTAAACAATGAGACCATTCTTAGGAAATCCTTGAAACTGATATACCGAATACAAATCACGCAATATTTTCGAATTAAATTCCGGTGCACGGCTGAAAATTAATTTTCTAATAAATAAGCACATTTCCAAATAAAAGACGTAAAAATATCTCGGTTTTAAAGTTGTTCGCATGTGTGAATTTTTAGAAATGTAAAATAAAACAAAACCGAATACATTTTTTAAACAATGAAACCATTGTTAGGGAATCCTGGAAACTGATATTCCCAATACAAAACACGATATATTTTCGCATTAAATTCCGGTGCACGGCTGAAAATTAATTTCCTAATAAATAAGCACATTACCAAATGAAAGACGTAAAAATTTATCGGTTTTAAAGTTGTTCGCCTGTGTTAATTTTTAGAAATGTAAAATGAAGCAAAACCGAATACATTGTTAAAACAATGAAACCATTGTTAGGGAATCCTGGAAACTGATATACCCAATACAAAACACGATATATTTTCGCATTAAATTCCGGTGCACGGCTGAAAATTAATTTCCGAATAAAAAAGCCTATTTACAAATGAATGAAGTAAAAATGTTTCGGATTTAAAGTAGTTTGCCAGTGTGAGTTTTTAGAAATATAAAATAAGGTAAAACTGAATGCAGTGTTTAAACAATGAGACCATTCTTAGGAAATCCTTGAAACTGATATACCGAATACAAATCACGCAATATTTTCGAATGAAATTCCGGTGCACGGCTGAAAATTAATTTCCTAATAAATAAGCACCTTTAAAAATGAATGACGTAAAAATTTTTCGGTTTTAAAGTTGTTCGCCTGTGTGAAGTTTTAGGAATGTAAAATAAAGTAAAACAAAATACATTGTTTATACAATGAAGCCATTGTTTGGGAATCCTGGAAACTGATATACCGAATAAAAACACGCAATATTTTCGCATTACATTCCGGTGCACGGCTGAAAATTAATTTCCTAATAAAAAAGCACATTTCCAAATGAATGACGTAAATATTTTTTCGTTTTAAAGGTGATCGCCTGCGTGAATTTTTGGAAATGTAAAATAAAGTAAAACTGAGTACATTGTTTAAAGAATGAAACCATTGTTACGGAATCCTTGAAACTGATATACTGAATACAAAACACGCAAAATTTTCAAATTGAATTCCGGTGCACGGCTAAAAATTAATTTCATAATAAAAAAGCATATTTCCAAATGAATGACGTAAAAAATTTTCGGTTTTAAAGTAGTTCACCTGTGTGAGTTTTTAGAAATGTAAAATAAAGTAAAACCGAATTCATTGTTTAAACAATGAAACCATTGTTAGGAAATCCTAGAAACTGATATACCGAATACAAAATACGCAATTTTTTCGAATTAAATTCCGGTGCATGGCTGAAAACTAATTTCCTAATAAATAAGCACATTTAAAAATGAATGACGTAAAAATATTTCGGTTTTAAAAACGTTCGCCAGTGTGAGTTTTTAGAAATGTAAAATAAGGTAAAAGCGAATACATTGTTTCAACAATGAAACCATTGTAGAGAATTCCTGGAAAATGATATACCGAATACAAAACACGCAATATTTTCGCATTACATTCCGGTACACGGCTAAAAATTAATTTCCTAATAAAAAAAGCACATTTCGAAATGAATGACGTAAATATTTTTTCGTTTTAAAGGTGTTCGCCTGTGTGAATTTTTAGAAATTTAAAATAAAGTAAAACTGAATGCATTGTTTAAACAATGAGACCATTTTTAGGAAATCCTTGAAACTGATATACCGAATACAAATCACGCAATATTTTCGAATTAAATTCCGGTGCACTGCTGAAAATTAATTTTCTAATAAATAAGCACATTTCCAAATAAAAGACGTAAAAATATCTCGGTTTTAAAGTTGTTCGCATGTGTGAATTTCTAGAAATGTAAAATAAAGCAAAACCGAATACATTTTTTAAACAATGAAACCATTGTTAGGGAATCCTGGAAACTGATATTCCCAATACAAAACACGATATATTTTCGCATTAAATTCCGGTGCACGGCTGAAAATTAATTTCCGAATAAAAAAGCCTATTTACAAATGAATGAAGTAAAAATGTTTCGGATTTAAAGTAGTTTGCCAGTGTGAGTTTTTAGAAATATAAAATAAGGTAAAACTGAATGCAGTGTTTAAACAATGAGACCATTCTTAGGAAATCCTTGAAACTGATATACCGAATACAAATCACGCAATATTTTCGAATGAAATTCCGGTGCACGGCTGAAAATTAATTTCCTAATAAATAAGCACCTTTAAAAATGAATGACGTAAACATTTTTCGGTTTTAAAGTTGTTCACCTGTGTGAAGTTTTAGGAATGTAAAATAAAGTAAAACAAAATACATTGTTTATACAATGAAGCCATTGTTTGGGAATCCTGGAAACTGATATACCGAATAAAAACACGCAATATTTTCGCATTACATTCCGGTGCACGGCTGAAAATTAATTTCCTAATAAAAAAGCACATTTCCAAATGAATGACGTAAATATTTTTTCGTTTTAAAGGTGATCGCCTGCGTGAATTTTTGGAAATGTAAAATAAAGTAAAACTGAGTACATTGTTTAAAGAATGAAACCATTGTTACGGAATCCTTGAAACTGATATACTGAATACAAAACACGCAAAATTTTCAAATTGAATTCCGGTCCACGGCTAAAAATTAATTTCATAATAAAAAAGCATATTTCCAAATGAATGACGTAAAAAATTTTCGGTTTTAAAGTAGTTCACCTGTGTGAGTTTTTAGAAATGTAAAATAAAGTAAAACCGAATTCATTGTTTAAACAATGAAACCATTGTTAGGAAATCCTAGAAACTGATATACCGAATACAAAATACGCAATTTTTTCGAATTAAATTCCGGTGCATGGCTGAAAACTAATTTCCTAATAAATAAGCACATTTAAAAATGAATGACGTAAAAATATTTCGGTTTTAAAAACGTTCGCCAGTGTGAGATTTTAGAAATGTAAAATAAGGTAAAAGCGAATACATTGTTTCAACAATGAAACCATTGTAGAGAATTCCTGGAAAATGATATACCGAATACAAAACACGCAATATTTTCGCATTACATTCCGGTACACGGCTAAAAATTAATTTCCTAATAAAAAAAGCACATTTCGAAATGAATGACGTAAATATTTTTTCGTTTTAAAGGTGTTCGCCTGTGTGAATTTTTAGAAATTTAAAATAAAGTAAAACTGAATGCATTGTTTAAACAATGAGACCATTCTTAGGAAATCCTTGAAACTGATATACCGAATACAAATCACGCAATATTTTCGAATTAAATTCCGGTGCACGGCTGAAAATTAATTTTCTAATAAATAAGCACATTTCCAAATAAAAGACGTAAAAATATCTCGGTTTTAAAGTTGTTCGCATGTGTGAATTTTTAGAAATGTAAAATAAAGCAAAACCGAATACATTGTTAAAACAATGAAACCATTGTTAGGGAATCCTGGAAACTGATATACCCAATACAAAACACGATATATTTTCGCATTAAATTCCGGTGCACGGCTGAAAATTAATTTCCGAATAAAAAAGCCTATTTACAAATGAATGAAGTAAAAATGTTTCGGATTTAAAGTAGTTTGCCAGTGTGAGTTTTTAGAAATATAAAATAAGGTAAAACTGAATGCATTGTTTAAACAATGAGACCATTCTTAGGAAATCCTTGAAACTGATATACCGAATACAAATCACGCAATATTTTCGAATGAAATTCCGGTGCACGGCTGAAAATTAATTTTCTAATAAATAAGCACATTTCCAAATAAAAGACGTAAAAATATCTCGGTTTTAAAGTTGTTCGCATGTGTGAATTTCTAGAAATGTAAAATAAAGCAAAACCGAATACATTTTTTAAACAATGAAACCATTGTTAGGGAATCCTGGAAACTGATATTCCCAATACAAAACACGATATATTTTCGCATTAAATTCCGGTGCACGGCTGAAAATTAATTTCCTAATAAATAAGCACATTACCAAATGAAAGACGTAAAAATTTCTCGGTTTTAAAGTTGTTCGCCTGTGTTAATTTTTAGAAATGTAAAATGAAGCAAAACCGAATACATTGTTAAAACAATGAAACCATTGTTAGGGAATCCTGGAAACTGATATACCCAATACAAAACACGATATATTTTCGCATTAAATTCCGGTGCACGGCTGAAAATTAATTTCCGAATAAAAAAGCCTATTTACAAATGAATGAAGTAAAGATGTTTCGGATTTAAAGTAGTTTGCCAGTGTGAGTTTTTAGAAATATAAAATAAGGTAAAACTGAATGCAGCGTTTAAACAATGAGACCATTCTTAGGAAATCCTTGAAACTGATATACCGAATACAAATCACGCAATATTTTCGAATGAAATTCCGGTGCACGGCTGAAAATTAATTTCCTAATAAATAAGCACCTTTAAAAATGAATGACGTAAAAATTTTTCGGTTTTAAAGTTGTTCGCCTGTGTGAAGTTTTAGGAATGTAAAATAAAGTAAAACAAAATACATTGTTTATACAATGAAGCCATTGTTTGGGAATCCTGGAAACTGATATACCGAATAAAAACACGCAATATTTTCGCATTACATTCCGGTGCACGGCTGAAAATTAATTTCCTAATAAAAAAGCACATTTCCAAATGAATGACGTAAATATTTTTTCGTTTTAAAGGTGATCGCCTGCGTGAATTTTTGGAAATGTAAAATAAAGTAAAACTGAGTACATTGTTTAAAGAATGAAACCATTGTTACGGAATCCTTGAAACTGATATACTGAATACAAAACACGCAAAATTTTCAAATTGAATTCCGGTGCACGGCTAAAAATTAATTTCATAATAAAAATGCATATTTCCAAATGAATGACGTAAAAAATTTTCGGTTTTAAAGTAGTTCACCTGTGTGAGTTTTTAGAAATGTAAAATAAAGTAAAACCGAATTCATTGTTTAAACAATGAAACCATTGTTAGGAAATCCTAGAAACTGATATACCGAATACAAAATACGCAATTTTTTCGAATTAAATTCCGGTGCATGGCTGAAAACGAATTTCCTAATAAATAAGCACATTTAAAAATGAATGACGTAAAAATATTTCGGTTTTAAAAACGTTCGCCAGTGTGAGTTTTTAGAAATGTAAAATAAGGTAAAAGCGAATACATTGTTTCAACAATGAAACCATTGTAGAGAATTCCTGGAAAATGATATACCGAATACAAAACACGCAATATTTTCGCATTACATTCCGGTACACGGCTAAAAATTAATTTCCTAATAAAAAAAGCACATTTCGAAATGAATGACGTAAATATTTTTTCGTTTTAAAGGTGTTCGCCTGTGTGAATTTTTAGAAATTTAAAATAAAGTAAAACTGAATGCATTGTTTAAACAATGAGACCATTCTTAGGAAATCCTTGAAACTGATATACCGAATACAAATCACGCAATATTTTCGAATTAAATTCCGGTGCACGGCTGAAAATTAATTTTCTAATAAATAAGCACATTTCCAAATAAAAGACGTAAAAATATCTCGGTTTTAAAGTTGTTCGCATGTGTGAATTTTTAGAAATGTAAAATAAAGCAAAACCGAATACATTGTTAAAACAATGAAACCATTGTTAGGGAATCCTGGAAACTGATATACCCAATACAAAACACGATATATTTTCGCATTAAATTCCGGTGCACGGCTGAAAATTAATTTCCGAATAAAAAAGCCTATTTACAAATGAATGAAGTAAAAATGTTTCGGATTTAAAGTAGTTTGCCAGTGTGAGTTTTTAGAAATATAAAATAAGGTAAAACTGAATGCATTGTTTAAACAATGAGACCATTCTTAGGAAATCCTTGAAACTGATATACCGAATACAAATCACGCAATATTTTCGAATGAAATTCCGGTGCACGGCTGAAAATTAATTTCCTAATAAATAAGCACCTTTAAAAATGAATGACGTAAAAATTTTTCGGTTTTAAAGTTGTTCGCCTGTGTGAAGTTTTAAGAATGTAAAATAAAGTAAAACAAAATACATTGTTTATACAATGAAGCCATTGTTTGGGAATCCTGGAAACTGATATACCGAATAAAAACACGCAATATTTTCGCATTACATTCCGGTGCACGGCTGAAAATTAATTTCCTAATAAAAAAGCACATTTCCAAATGAATGACGTAAATATTTTTTCGTTTTAAAGGTGATCGCCTGCGTGAATTTTTGGAAATGTAAAATAAAGTAAAACTGAGTACATTGTTTAAAGAATGAAACCATTGTTACGGAATCCTTGAAACTGATATACTGAATACAAAACACGCAAAATTTTCAAATTGAATTCCGGTGCACGGCTAAAAATTAATTTCATAATAAAAAAGCATATTTCCAAATGAATGACGTAAAAAATTTTCGGTTTTAAAGTAGTTCACCTGTGTGAGTTTTTAGAAATGTAAAATAAAGTAAAACCGAATTCATTGTTTAAACAATGAAACCATTGTTAGGAAATCCTAGAAACTTATATACCGAATACAAAATACGCAATTTTTTCGAATTAAATTCCGGTGCATGGCTGAAAACTAATTTCCTAATAAATAAGCACATTTAAAAATGAATGACGTAAAAATATTTCGGTTTTAAAAACGTTCGCCAGTGTGAGTTTTTAGAAATGTAAAATAAGGTAAAAGCGAATACATTGTTTCAACAATGAAACCATTGTAGAGAATTCCTGGAAAATGATATACCGAATACAAAACACGCAATATTTTCGCATTACATTCCGGTACACGGCTAAAAATTAATTTCCTAATAAAAAAAGCACATTTCGAAATGAATGACGTAAATATTTTTTCGTTTTAAAGGTGTTCGCCTGTGTGAATTTTTAGAAATTTAAAATAAAGTAAAACTGAATGCATTGTTTAAACAATGAGACCATTCTTAGGAAATCCTTGAAACTGATATACCGAATACAAATCACGCAATATTTTCGAATTAAATTCCGGTGCACGGCTGAAAATTAATTTTCTAATAAATAAGCACATTTCCAAATAAAAGACGTTAAAATATCTCGGTTTTAAAGTTGTTCGCCTGTGTTAATTTTTAGAAATGTAAAATGAAGCAAAACCGAATACATTGTTAAAACAATGAAACCATTGTTAGGGAATCCTGGAAACTGATATACCCAATACAAAACACGATATATTTTCGCATTAAATTCCGGTGCACGGCTGAAAATTAATTTCCGAATAAAAAAGCCTATTTACAAATGAATGAAGTAAAAATGTTTCGGATTTAAAGTAGTTTGCCAGTGTGAGTTTTTAGAAATATAAAATAAGGTAAAACTGAATGCATTGTTTAAACAATGAGACCATTCTTAGGAAATCCTTGAAACTGATATACCGAATACAAATCACGCAATATTTTCGAATGAAATTCCGGTGCACGGCTGAAAATTAATTTCCTAATAAATAAGCACCTTTAAAAATGAATGACGTAAAAATTTTTCGGTTTTAAAGTTGTTCGCCTGTGTGAAGTTTTAGGAATGTAAAATAAAGTAAAACAAAATACATTGTTTATACAATGAAGCCATTGTTTGGGAATCCTGGAAACTGATATACCGAATAAAAACACGCAATATTTTCGCATTACATTCCGGTGCACGGCTGAAAATTAATTTCCTAATAAAAAAGCACATTTCCAAATGAATGACGTAAATATTTTTTCGTTTTAAAGGTGATCGCCTGCGTGAATTTTTAGAAATGTAAAATAAAGTAAAACTGAATACATTGTTTAAAGAATGAAACACATGTTATGGAATCCTTGAAACTGATATACTGAATACAAAACACGTAAAATTTTCAAATTGAATTCCGGTGCACGGCTAAAAATTAATTTCATAATAAAAAAGCATATTTCCAAATGAATGACGTAAAAAATTTTCGGTTTTAAAGTAGTTCGCCAGTGTGAGTTTTTAGAAATGTAAAATAAAGTAGAACCGAATACATTGTTTAAACAATGAAACCATTGTTAGGAAATCCTATAAATTGATATACCGAATACAAAACACGCAATATTTTCGAATTAAATTCCGGTGCACGGCTGAAAATAAATTTTCTAATAAATAAGCACCTTTAAAAATGAATGACGTAAAAATTTTTCGGTTTTAAAGTTGTTCGCCAGTGTGAGTTTTTAGAAATGTAAAATAAAGTAGAACCGAATACATTGTTTATACAATGAAGCCATTGTTTGGGAATCCTAGAAAATGATATACCGAATAAAAACACGCAATATTTTCGCATTACATTCCGGTGCACGGCAGAAAATTAATTTCCTAATAAAAAAGAATAATCTAATAATCTAATGGCTAATAAATAAGCACATTTCCAAATGTAAGACGTAAAAATTTCTCGGTTTTAAAGTTGTTCGCCTGTGTGAATTTTTAGAAATGTAAAATGAAGCAAAACCGAATACATTGTTTAAACAATTAAACAATTGTTAGGGAATCCTGGAAACTGATATACCCAATACAAAACACGATATATTTTCGCATTAAATTCCGGTGCAAGGCTGAAAATTAATTTCCTAATAAAAAAACCTATTTACAAATGAATGAAGTAAAAATTTTTCGGTTTGAAAGTAGTTAACTTGTGTGAGTTTTTTGAAATTTAAAATAAAGTAAAACCGAATATTGTTTAAACAATGAAACCATTGAATATTAAATACGTGAATAATCACATTGCTAACAAATCGTAAACAAACTTAGTGAAAAATGTCCAAGATGGGAATCGATCCCGGGCCCCTGGAGCTCCCGTGCTCTACCACTAAGCCACAAGGACGATGCCCAGCTTGGCATCTGTCACTTATATAAGTCTGTTTACGACTTGTTAGCAATGCGATTATTCAAGTATTTAATATTCAATAATTTCAAGCGTAATTTCACTGCAGAAATGTAGTTGAAAAATTAATTAAAAATGTATATTCACCGATGCTGGGTTCATGTGCTACTCATGTTTCGCCACTAGATTGTGTGCTCATGAAGTCTTTTCCATCTAGTGCTGTGGTTGCAACCTTACCGACTTTTATAAGTGAGAGAAGCCATCGTCCTTGTGGCTTAGTGGTAGAGCACTGGAGATCTATTCCAAGGGACCGGATTCGATTCCCGACTTGGACATAAGCACATTTTGAAATGAATGATGTAAAAAATTTTCGGTTTTAAAGTAGTTCGCCAGTGTGAGTTTTTAGAAATGTAAAATAATGTAAAACTGAATACATTGTTTAAACAATGAAACCATTGTTAGGAAATCCTAGAAACTGATATATTGAATACAAAACACGATATATTTTCGCATTAAATTACGGTGCACGGCTGAAAATTAATTTCCTAATAAAAAAGCACATTTCCAAATGAATGACGTAAAAAATTTTCGGTTTCAAAGTAGTTCACCTGTGTGAGTTTTTAGAAATGTAAAATAAAGTAAAACCGAATTCATTGTTTAAACAATGAAACCATTGTTACGAAATCCTAGAAACTGATATACCGAATACAAAATACGCAATATTTTCGAATTAAATTCCGGGGCATGGCTGAAAACTAATTTCCTAATAAATAAGCACATTTAAAAATGAATGACGTAAAAATATTTCGGTTTTAAAATTGTTCGCCAGTGTGAGTTTTTAGAAATGTAAAATAAGGTAAAAGCGAATACATTGTTTAAACAATGAAACCATTGTAGAGAATTCCTGGAAAATGATATACCGAATACAAAACACGATATATTTTCGCATTAAATTCCGGTGCACGGCTGAAAATTAATTTCCTAATAAAAAAGCCTATTTACAAATGAATGAAGTAAAAATGTTTCGGATTTAAAGTAGTTTGCCAGTGTGAGTTTTTAGAAATATAAAATAAGGTAAAACCGAAGACATTGTTTAAACAATTGAAACCATTGTTAGGAAATCTTGGAAAATGATATAACGAATTCAAAACACGCAATATTTTTGCATTACATTCCGGTTCACGGCTGAAAATTAATTTCATTATAAAAAAGCACATTTCCAAATGAATGAAGTAAATATTTTTTCGTTTTAAAGGTGATCGCCTGCGTGAATTTTTGGAAATGTAAAATAAAGTAAAACTGAGTACATTGTTTAAAGAATGAAACCATTGTTACGCAATCCTTGAAACTGATATACTGAATACAAAACACGCAAAATTTTCAAATTGAATTCCGGTGCACGGCTAAAAATTAATTTCATAATAAAAAAGCATATTTCCAAATGAATGACGTAAAAAATTTTCGGTTTTAAAGTAGTTCACCTGTGTGAGTTTTTAGAAATGTAAAATAAAGTAAAACCGAATTCATTGTTTAAACAATGAAACCATTGTTAGGAAATCCTAGAAACTGATATACCGAATACAAAATACGCAATTTTTTCGAATTAAATTCCGGTGCATGGCTGAAAACTAATTTCCTAATAAATAAGCACATTTAAAAATGAATGACGTAAAAATATTTCGGTTTTAAAAACGTTCGCCAGTGTGAGTTTTTAGAAATGTAAAATAAGGTAAAAGCGAATACATTGTTTCAACAATGAAACCATTGTAGAGAATTACTGGAAAATGATATACCGAATACAAAACACGCAATATTTTCGCATTACATTCCGGTACACGGCTAAAAATTAATTTCCTAATAAAAAAAGCACATTTCGAAATGAATGACGTAAATATTTTTTCGTTTTAAAGGTGTTCGCCTGTGTGAATTTTTAGAAATTTAAAATAAAGTAAATCTGAATGCATTGTTTAAACAATGAGACCATTCTTAGGAAATCCTTGAAACTGATATACCGAATACAAATCACGCAATATTTTCGAATTAAATTCCGGTGCACGGCTGAAAATTAATTTTCTAATAAATAAGCACATTTCCAAATAAAAGACGTTAAAATATCTCGGTTTTAAAGTTGTTCGCCTGTGTTAATTTTTAGAAATGTAAAATGAAGCAAAACCGAATACATTGTTAAAACAATGAAACCATTTTTAGGGAATCCTGGAAACTGATATACACAATACAAAACACGATATATTTTCGCATTAAATTCCGGTGCACGGCTGAAAATTAATTTCCGAATAAAAAAGCCTATTTACAAATGAATGAAGTAAAAATGTTTCGGATTTAAAGTAGTTTGCCAGTGTGAGTTTTTAGAAATATAAAATAAGGTAAAACTGAATGCATTGTTTAAACAATGAGACCATTCTTAGGAAATCCTTGAAACTGATATACCGAATACAAATCACGCAATATTTTCGAATGAAATTCCGGTGCACGGCTGAAAATTAATTTCCTAATAAATAAGCACCTTTAAAAATGAATGACGTAAAAATTTTTCGGTTTTAAAGTTGTTCGCCTGTGTGAAGTTTTAGGAATGTAAAATAAAGTAAAACAAAATACATTGTTTATACAATGAAGCCATTGTTTGGGAATCCTGGAAACTGATATACCGAATAAAAACACGCAATATTTTCGCATTACATTCCGGTGCACGGCTGAAAATTAATTTCCTAATAAAAAAGCACATTTCCAAATGAATGACGTAAATATTTTTTCGTTTTAAAGGTGATCGCCTGCGTGAATTTTTAGAAATGTAAAATAAAGTAAAACTGAATACATTGTTTAAAGAATGAAACACATGTTATGGAATCCTTGAAACTGATATACTGAATACAAAACACGTAAAATTTTCAAATTGAATTCCGGTGCACGGCTAAAAATTAATTTCATAATAAAAAAGCATATTTCCAAATGAATGACGTAAAAAATTTTCGGTTTTAAAGTAGTTCACCTGTGTGAGTTTTTAGAAATGTAAAATAAAGTAAAACCGAATTCATTGTTTAAACAATGGAACCATTGTTAGGAAATCCTAGAAACTGATATACCGAATACAAAGTATGCGATATTTTCGAAATAAATTCCGGGGCACGGCTGAAAATTTATTTTCTAAGAAATAAGCACATTTTCAAAGGAATGATGTAAAAATTTTTCGGTTTTAAAGTAGTTCGCCAGTGTGAGTTTTTAGAAATGTAAAATAAAGTAGAACCGAATACATTGTTTAAACAATGAAACCATTGTTAGGAAATCCTATAAATTGATATACCGAATACAAAACACGCAATATTTTCGAATTAAATTCCGGTGCACGGCTGAAAATAAATTTTCTAATAAATAAGCACCTTTAAAAATGAATGACGTAAAAATTTTTCGGTTTTAAAGTTGTTCGCCAGTGTGAGTTTTTAGAAATGTAAAATAAAGTAGAACCGAATACATTGTTTATACAATGAAGCCATTGTTTGGGAATCCTAGAAAATGATATACCGAATAAAAACACGCAATATTTTCGCATTACATTCCGGTGCACGGCAGAAAATTAATTTCCTAATAAAAAAGAATAATCTAATAATCTAATGGCTAATAAATAAGCACATTTCCAAATGTAAGACGTAAAAATTTCTCGGTTTTAAAGTTGTTCGCCTGTGTGAATTTTTAGAAATGTAAAATGAAGCAAAACCGAATACATTGTTTAAACAATTAAACAATTGTTAGGGAATCCTGGAAACTGATATACCCAATACAAAACACGATATATTTTCGCATTAAATTCCGGTGCAAGGCTGAAAATTAATTTCCTAATAAAAAAACCTATTTACAAATGAATGAAGTAAAAATTTTTCGGTTTGAAAGTAGTTAACTTGTGTGAGTTTTTTGAAATTTAAAATAAAGTAAAACCGAATATTGTTTAAACAATGAAACCATTGAATATTAAATACGTGAATAATCACATTGCTAACAAATCGTAAACAAACTTAGTGAAAAATGTCCAAGATGGGAATCGATCCCGGGCCCCTGGAGCTCCCGTGCTCTACCACTAAGCCACAAGGACGATGCCCAGCTTGGCATCTGTCACTTATATAAGTCTGTTTACGACTTGTTAGCAATGCGATTATTCAAGTATTTAATATTCAATAATTTCAAGCGTAATTTCACTGCAGAAATGTAGTTGAAAAATTAATTAAAAATGTATATTCAACGATGCTGGGTTCATGTGCTACTCATGTTTCGCCACTAGATTGTGTGCTCATGAAGTCTTTTCCATCTAGTGCTGTGGTTGCAACCTTACCGACTTTTATAAGTGAGAGAAGCCATCGTCCTTGTGGCTTAGTGGTAGAGCACTGGAGATCTATTCCAAGGGACCGGATTCGATTCCCGACTTGGACATAAGCACATTTTGAAATGAATGATGTAAAAAATTTTCGGTTTTAAAGTAGTTCGCCAGTGTGAGTTTTTAGAAATGTAAAATAATGTAAAACTGAATACATTGTTTAAACAATGAAACCATTGTTAGGAAATCCTAGAAACTGATATATTGAATACAAAACACGATATATTTTCGCATTAAATTACGGTGCACGGCTGAAAATTAATTTCCTAATAAAAAAGCACATTTCCAAATGAATGACGTAAAAAATTTTCGGTTTCAAAGTAGTTCACCTGTGTGAGTTTTTAGAAATGTAAAATAAAGTAAAACCGAATTCATTGTTTAAACAATGAAACCATTGTTACGAAATCCTAGAAACTGATATACCGAATACAAAATACGCAATATTTTCGAATTAAATTCCGGGGCATGGCTGAAAACTAATTTCCTAATAAATAAGCACATTTAAAAATGAATGACGTAAAAATATTTCGGTTTTAAAATTGTTCGCCAGTGTGAGTTTTTAGAAATGTAAAATAAGGTAAAAGCGAATACATTGTTTAAACAATGAAACCATTGTAGAGAATTCCTGGAAAATGATATACCGAATACAAAACACGATATATTTTCGCATTAAATTCCGGTGCACGGCTGAAAATTAATTTCCTAATAAAAAAGCCTATTTACAAATGAATGAAGTAAAAATGTTTCGGATTTAAAGTAGTTTGCCAGTGTGAGTTTTTAGAAATATAAAATAAGGTAAAACCGAAGACATTGTTTAAACAATTGAAACCATTGTTAGGAAATCTTGGAAAATGATATAACGAATTCAAAACACGCAATATTTTTGCATTACATTCCGGTTCACGGCTGAAAATTAATTTCATTATAAAAAAGCACATTTCCAAATGAATGAAGTAAATATTTTTTCGTTTTAAAGGTGTTCGCCTGCGTAAATTTTTAGAAATGTAAAATAAAGTAAAACCGAATACATTGTTTAAACAATGAAACCATTGTTATGAAATCCTAGAAACTGATATACTGAATACAAAACACGCAATATTTTCGAATTAAATTCCTGTGCACGGCTGAAAATTAATTTCCTAATAAATAAGCACCTTTAAAAATGAATGACGTAAAAATTTTTCGGTTTTAAAGTTGTTCGCCTGTGTGAAGTTTTAGGAATGTAAAATAAAGTAAAACAAAATACATTGTTTATACAATGAAGCCATTGTTTGGGAATCCTGGAAACTGATATACCGAATAAAAACACGCAATATTTTCGCATTACATTCCGGTGCACGGCTGAAAATTAATTTCCTAATAAATAAGCACATTTCCAAATGAATGACGTAAATATTTTTTCGTTTTAAAGGTGATCGCCTGCGTGAATTTTTAGAAATGTAAAATAAAGTAAAACTGAATACATTGTTTAAACAATGAAACCATTGTTATGGAATCCTTGAAACTGATATTCTGAATACAAAACACGCAAAATTTTCAAATTGAATTCCGGTGCACGGCTAAAAATTAATTTCATAATAAAAAAGCACATTTCCAAATGAATGACGTAAAATTTTCGGTTTTAATGTAGTTCACCTGTGTGAGTTTTTAGAAATGTAAAATAAAGTAAAACCGAATTCATTGTTTAAACAATGGAACCATTGTTAGGAAATCCTAGAAACTGATATACCGAATACAAAATACGCAATTTTTTCGAATTAAATTCCGGTGCACGGCAGAAAATTAATTTCCTAATAAAAAAGAATAATCTAATAATCTAATGGCTAATAAATAAGCACATTTCCAAATGTAAGACGTAAAAATTTTTCGGTTTTAAAGTTGTTCGCCTGTGTGAATTTTTAGAAATGTAAAATGAAGGAAAACCGAATACATTGTTTAAACAATTAAACAATTGTTAGGGAATCCGGGAAACTGTTATACCCAATACAAAACACGATATATTTTCGCATTAAATTCCGGTGCAAGGCTGAAAATTAATTTCCTAATAAAAAAAACCTATTTACAAATGAATGAAGTAAAAATTTTTCGGATTTAAAGTAGTTTGCAGTGTGAGTTTTTAGAAATGTAAAATAAAGAAAAACCGAATACATTGTTTGAACATTGAAACCATTGTTAGGGAATCCTGGAAACTGATATATCCAATACAAAACACGAGATATTTTCGCATTAAATTCCGGTGCACGGCTGAAAATTAATTTCCTAATAAAAAAGAATATTTACAAATGAACGAAATAAAAATTTTTCGGTTTGAAAGTAGTTAACCTGTGTGAGTTTTTTGAAATTTAAAATAAAGTTAAACCGAATATTGTTTAAACAATGAAACCATTGAATATTAAATACGTGAATAATCACATTGCTAACAAATCGTAAACAAACTTAGTGAAAAATCTCCAAGACGGGAATCGATCCCGGGCCCCTGGAGCTCCAGTGCTCTACCACTAAGCCACAAGGACGATGCCCAGCTTGGCATCTGTCACTTATATAAGTCTGTTTACGACTTGTTAGCAATGTGATTATTCAAGTATTTAATATTCAATAATTTCAAGCGTAATTTCACTGCAGAAATGTAGTTGAAAAATTAATTAAAAATGTATATTCACCGATGCTGGGTTCATGTGCTACTCATGCTTCGCCACTAGATTGTGTGCTCATGAAGTCTTTTCCATCTAGTGCTGTGGTTGCAACCTTACCGACTTTTATAAGCGAGAGAAGCCATCGTCCTTGTGGCTTAGTGGTAGAGCACTGGAGATCTATTCCAGGGGACCGGGTTCGACTCCCGATTTGGACATAAGCACATTTTCAAATGAATGATGTAAAAAATTTTCGGTTTTAAAGTAGTTCGCCATTTGAGTTTTTAGAAATGTAAAATAAAGTAGAACCGAATACATTGTTTAAACAATGAAACCATTGTTAGGAAATCTTATAAACTGATATACCGAATACAAAACACGCAATATTTTCGAATTAAATTCCAGTGCACGGCTGAAAATTAATTTTCTAATAAATAAGCACCTTTAAAAATGAATGACGTAAAAATTTTTCGGTTTTAAAGTTGTTCGCCTGTGTGAAGTTTTAGGAATGTAAAATAAAGTAAAACAAAATACATTCTTTATACAATGAAGCCATTGTTTGGGAAACCTAGAAAATGATATACCGAATAAAAACACGCAATATTTTCGCATTACATTCCGGTGCACGACAGAAAATTAATTTCCTAATAAAAAAGAATAATCTAATAATCTAATGGCTAATAAATAAGCACATTTCCAAATGTAAGACGTAAAAATTTCTCGGTTTTAAAGTTGTTCGCCTGTGTGAATTTTTAGAAATGTAAAATGAAGCAAAACCGAATACATTGTTTAAACAATTAAACAATTGTTAGGGAATCCGGGAAACTGATATACCCAATACAAAACACGATATATTTTCGCATTAAATTCCGGTGCAAGGCTGAAAATTATTTTCCTAATAAAAAAACCTATTTACAAATGAATGAAGTAAAAATTTTTCGGATTTAAAGTAGTTTGCCAGTGTGAGTTTTTAGAAATGTAAAATAAAGAAAAACCGAATACATTGTTTGAACATTGAAACCATTGTTATGGAATCCTGGAAACTGATATATCCAATACAAAACACGAGATATTTTCGCATTAAATTCCGGTGCACGGCTAAAAATTAATTTCCTAATAAAAAAGAATATTTACAAATGAACGAAATAAAAATTTTTCGGTTTGAAAGTAGTTAACCTGTGTGAGTTTTTTGAAATTTAAAATAAAGTAAAACCGAATATTGTTTAAACAATGAAACCATTGAATATTAAATACGTGAATAATCACATTGCTAACAAATCGTAAACAAACTTAGTGAAAAATGTCCAAGACGGGAATCGATCCCGGGCCCCTGGAGCTCCAGTGCTCTACCACTAAGCCACAAGGACGATGCCCAGCTTGGCATCTGTCACTTATATAAGTCTGTTTACGACTTGTTAGCAATGCGATTATTCAAGTATTTAATATTCAATAATTTCAAGCGTAATTTCACTGCAGAAATGTAGTTGAAAAATTAATTAAAAATGTATATTCACCGATGCTGGGTTCATGTGCTACTCACGTTTCGCCACTAGATTGTGTGCTCATGAAGTCTTTTCCATCTAGTGCTGTGGTTGCAACCTTACCGACATTTATAAGCGAGAGAAGCCATCGTCCTTGTGGCTTAGTGGTAGAGCACTGGAGATCTATTCCAGGGGACCGGGTTCGACTCCCGATTTGGACATAAGCACATTTTCAAATGAATGATATAAAAAATTTTCGGTTTTAAAGTAGTTCGCCAGTGTGAGTTTTTAGAAATGTAAAATAAAGTAAAACTGAATACATTGCTTAAACAATGAAACCATTCTTAGGAAATCCTAGAAACTGATATATTGAATACAAAACACGCTATATTTTAGAATTAAATTCCGGTGCACGGCTGAAAATTAATTTCCTAATAAATAAGCACATTTAAAAATGAATGACGTAAATATTTTTCGATTTAAAGTTGTTCGCCTGTGTGAATTTTTAGAAATGTAAAAAAAAGTAAAACTGAATGCATTGTTTAAACAATGAAACCATTGTTATGGAATCCTGGAAACTGATATACCCAATACAAAACACGATATATTTTCGCATTAAATTCCGGTGCACGGCTGAAAATTAATTTCCTAATAAAAAAGCACATTTCCAAAACAATGACGTAAAAATTTTTCGGTTTTAAAGTTGTTCGTATGTGTGAATATTTAGAAATGTAAAATAAAGCAAAACCGAATACATTGTTTAAACAATGAAACCCTTGTTAGGGAACCCTGGAAATTGATATACCGAATACAAAATATGCAATAATTTCGAAATAAATTCTGGTGCACGGCTGAAGATTTATTTTCTAAAAAATAAGCACATTTTCAAATGAATGATGTAAAAATTTTTCGGATTTAAAGTAGTTCGCCAGTGTGAGTTTTTAGAAATGTAAAAAAAGGTAAAACTGAATACATTGTCTAAACAAAGAAACCATTGTTAAGAAATCGTGGAAAATGATATGCCGAATACAAAACACGCAATATTTTTGCATTACATTCCGGTGAACGGCTGAAAATTAATTTCCTAATAAATAAGAACTTTTCCAAATGAATGACATAAATTTTTTCAGTTTTAAAGTTGTTCGCCTGTGTGAAGTTTTAGGAATGTAAAATAAAGTAAAACAAAATACATTGTTTATACAATGAAGCCATTGTTTGGGAATCCTAGAAAATGATATACCGAATAAAAACACTCAATATTTTCGCATTACATTCCGGTGCACGGCAGAAAATTAATTTCCTAATAAAAAAGAATAATCTAATAATCTAATGGCTAATAAATAAGCACATTTCCAAATGTAAGACGTAAAAATTTCTCGGTTTTAAAGTTGTTCGCCTGTGTGAATTTTTAGAAATGTAAAATGAAGCAAAACCGAATACATTGTTTAAACAATTAAACAATTGTTAGGGAATCCTGGAAACTGATATACCCAATACAAAACACGATATATTTTCGTATTAAATTCCGGTGCAAGGCTGAAAATTAATTTCCTAATAAAAAAACCTATTTACAAATGAATGAAGTAAAAATTTTTCGGATTTAAAGTAGTTTGCCAGTGTGAGTTTTTAGAAATGTAAAATAAAGAAAAACCGAATACTTTGTTTAAACATTGAAACCATTGTTAGGGAATCCTGGAAACTGATATACAGAATAAAAACACGCAATATTTTCGCATTACATTCCGGTGCACGACTGAAAATTAATTTCCTAATAAAAAAGCACATTTCCAAATGAATGACGTAAATATTTTTTCGTTTTAAAGGTGATCGCCTGCGTGAATTTTTAGAAATGTAAAATAAAGTAAAACTGAATACATTGTTTAAACAATGAAACCATTGTTATGGAATCCTTGAAACTGATATACTGAATACAAAACACGCAAAATTTTCAAATTGAATTCCGGTGCACGGCTAAAAATTATTTTCATAATAAAAAAGCACATTTCTAAATGAATGACGTAAAATTTTCGGTTTTAAAGTAGTTCACCTGAGTGAGTTTTTAGAAATGTAAAATAAAGTAAAACCGAATTCATTGTTTAAACAATGGAACCATTGTTAGGAAATTCTAGAAACTGATATACCGAATACAAAATATGCGATATTTTCGAAATAAATTCCGGGGCACGGCTGAAAATTTATTTTCTAAGAAATAAGCACATTTTCAAAGGAATGATGTAAAAATTTTTCGGTTTTAAAGTAGTTCGCCAGTGTGAGTTTTTAGAAATGTAAAATAAAGTAGAACCGAATACATTGTTTAAACAATGAAACCATTGTTAGGAAATCTTATAAACTGATATACCGAATACAAAACACGCAATATTTTCGAATTAAATTCCAGTGCACGGCTGAAAATTAATTTTCTAATAAATAAGCACCTTTAAAAATGAATGACATAAAAATTTTTCGGTTTTAAAGTTGTTCGCCTGTGTGAAGTTTTAGGAATGTAAAATAAAGTAAAACAAAATACATTGTTTATACAATGAAGCCATTGTTTGGGAATCCTAGAAAATGATATACCGAATAAAAACACGCAATATTTTCGCATTACATTCCGTTGCACGGCAGAAAATTAATTTCCTAATAAAAAAGAATAATCTAATAATCTAATGGCTAATAAATAAGCACATTTCATAATGTAAGACGTAAAAATTTCTCGGTTTTAAAGTTGTTCGCCTGTGTGAATTTTTAGAAATGTAAAATGAAGCAAAACCTAATACATTGTTTAAACAATTAAACAATTGTTAGGGAATCCTGGAAACTGATATACCCAATACAAAACACGATATATTTTCGCATTAAATTCCGGTGCAAGGCTGAAAATTAATTTCCTAATAAAAAACCTATTTACAAATGAATAAAGTAAAAATTTTTCGGATTTAAAGTAGTTTGCCAGTGTGAGTTTTTAGAAATGTAAAATAAAGAAAAACCGAATACATTGTTTAAACATTGAAACCATTGTTAGGGAATCCTGGAAACTGATATATCCAATACAAAACACGAGATATTTTTGCATTAAATTCCGGTGCACGGCTGAAAATTAATTTCCTAATAAAAAAGAATATTTACAAATGAACGAAGTAAAAATTTTTCGGTTTGAAAGTAGTTAACCTGCGTGAGTTTTTTGAAATTTAAAATAAAGTAAAACCGAATATTGTTTAAACAATGAAACCATTGAATATTAAATACGTGAATAATCACATTGCTAACAAATCGTAAACAAACTTAGTGAAAAATGTCCAAGACGGGAATCGATCCCGAGCCCCTGGAGCTCCAGTGCTCTACCACTAAGCCACAAGGACGATAACCAGCTTGGCATCTGTCACTTATATAAGTCTGTTTACGACTTGTTAGCAATGCGATTATTCAAGTATTTAATATTCAATAATTTCAAGCGTAATTTTACTGCAGAAATGTAGTTGAAAAATTAATTAAAAATGTATATTCACCGATGCTGGGTTCATGTGCTACTCATGTTTCGCCACTAGATTGTGTGCTCATGAAGTCTTTTCCATCTATTCCTGTGGTTGCAACCTTACCGACTTTTATAAGTGAGAGAAGCCATCGTCCTTGTGGCTTAGTGGTAGAGCACTGGAGATCTATTCCAGGGGACCGGATCGATTCCCGACTTCGACATAAGCACATTTTCAAATGAATGATGTAAAAAATTTTCGGTTTTAAAGTAGTTCGCCAGTGTGAGTTTTTAGAAATGTAAAATAAAGTAAAACTGAATACATTGTTTAAACAATGAAACCATTGTTATGGAATCCTTGAAACTGATATACTGAATACAAAACACGCAAAATTTTCAAAGTGAATTCCGGTGCACGGCTAAAAATTATTTTCATAATAAAAAAGCACATTTCTAAATGAATGACGTAAAATTTTCGGTTTTAAAGTAGTTCACCTGTGTGAGTTTTTAGAAATGTAAAATAAAGTAAAACCGAATTCATTGTTTAAACAATGGAACCATTGTTAGGAAATTCTAGAAACTGATATACCGAATACAAAATATGCGATATTTTCGAAATAAATTCCGGGGCACGGCTGAAAATTTATTTTCTAAGAAATAAGCACATTTTCAAAGGAATGATGTAAAAATTTTTCGGTTTTAAAGTAGTTCGCCAGTGTGAGTTTTTAGAAATGTAAAATAAAGTAGAACCGAATACATTGTTTAAACAATGAAACCATTGTTAGGAAATCTTATAAACTGATATACCGAATACAAAACACGCAATATTTTCGAATTAAATTCCAGTGCACGGCTGAAAATTAATTTTCTAATAAATAAGCACCTTTAAAAATGAATGACATAAAAATTTTTCGGTTTTAAAGTTGTTCGCCTGTGTGAAGTTTTAGGAATGTAAAATAAAGTAAAACAAAATACATTGTTTATACAATGAAGCCATTGTTTGGGAATCCTAGAAAATGATATACCGAATAAAAACACGCAATATTTTCGCATTACATTCCGTTGCACGGCAGAAAATTAATTTCCTAATAAAAAAGAATAATCTAATAATCTAATGGCTAATAAATAAGCACATTTCATAATGTAAGACGTAAAAATTTCTCGGTTTTAAAGTTGTTCGCCTGTGTGAATTTTTAGAAATGTAAAATGAAGCAAAACCTAATACATTGTTTAAACAATTAAACAATTGTTAGGGAATCCTGGAAACTGATATACCCAATACAAAACACGATATATTTTCGCATTAAATTCCGGTGCAAGGCTGAAAATTAATTTCCTAATAAAAAACCTATTTACAAATGAATAAAGTAAAAATTTTTCGGATTTAAAGTAGTTTGCCAGTGTGAGTTTTTAGAAATGTAAAATAAAGAAAAACCGAATACATTGTTTAAACATTGAAACCATTGTTAGGGAATCCTGGAAACTGATATATCCAATACAAAACACGAGATATTTTTGCATTAAATTCCGGTGCACGGCTGAAAATTAATTTCCTAATAAAAAAGAATATTTACAAATGAACGAAGTAAAAATTTTTCGGTTTGAAAGTAGTTAACCTGCGTGAGTTTTTTGAAATTTAAAATAAAGTAAAACCGAATATTGTTTAAACAATGAAACCATTGAATATTAAATACGTGAATAATCACATTGCTAACAAATCGTAAACAAACTTAGTGAAAAATGTCCAAGACGGGAATCGATCCCGAGCCCCTGGAGCTCCAGTGCTCTACCACTAAGCCACAAGGACGATAACCAGCTTGGCATCTGTCACTTATATAAGTCTGTTTACGACTTGTTAGCAATGCGATTATTCAAGTATTTAATATTCAATAATTTCAAGCGTAATTTCACTGCAGAAATGTAGTTGAAAAATTAATTAAAAATGTATATTCACCGATGCTGGGTTCATGTGCTACTCATGTTTCGCCACTAGATTGTGTGCTCATGAAGTCTTTTCCATCTATTCCTGTGGTTGCAACCTTACCGACTTTTATAAGTGAGAGAAGCCATCGTCCTTGTGGCTTAGTGGTAGAGCACTGGAGATCTATTCCAGGGGACCGGATCGATTCCCGACTTCGACATAAGCACATTTTCAAATGAATGATGTAAAAAATTTTCGGTTTTAAAGTAGTTCGCCAGTGTGAGTTTTTAGAAATGTAAAATAAAGTAAAACTGAATACATTGTTTAAACAATGAAACCATTCTTAGGAAATCCTAGAAACTGATATATTGAATACAAAACACGCTATATTTTAGAATTAAATTCCGGTGCACGGCTGAAAATTAATTTCCCAATAAATAAGCACATTTAAAAATGAATGACATAAATTCTTTTCGATTTAAAGGTGTTCGCCTGTGTGAATTTTTAGAAATGTAAAAAAAAGTAAAACTGAATGCATTGTTTAAACAATGAAAGCATTGTTAGGGAATCCTGGAAACTGATATACCCAATACAAAACACGATATATTTTCGCATTAAATTCCGGTGCACGGCTGAAAATTAATTTCCTAATAAAAAAGCACATTTCCAAATGAATGACGTAAAAATTTTTCGGTTTTAAAGTAGTTCACCATGTGTGAGTTTTTAATAATGTAAAATAAAGTAAAACCGAATTCCTTGTTTAAACAATGAAACCATTGTTAGGAAATCCTAGAAACTGATATACCGAATACAAAATACGCGATATTTTCAAAATAAATTCCGGGGCACGGCTGAAAATTTATTTTCTAAGAAATAAGCACATTTTCAAAGGAATGATGTAAACATTTTTCGGTTTTCTAGTAGTTCGCCAGTGTGAGTTTTTAGAAATGTAAAAATAAAGCAGAACCGAATACATTGTTTAAACAATGAAATCATTGTTAAGAAATCCTGGAAAATGATATACCGAATACAAAACACACAATATTTTCGAATTAAATTCCGGTGCAGGGCTGAAAATTAATTTCCTAATAAATAAGAACATTTAAAAATGAATGACGTAAAAATTTTTCGATTTAAAGTTGTTCGCCTGTGTGAATTTTTAGAAATGTAAAAAAAAGTAAAACTGAATGCATTGTTTAAACAATGAAACCATTGTTAGGGAATCCTGGAAACTGATATACCCAATACAAAATACGCGATATTTTCGCATTAAATTCCGGTGCACGGCTGAAAATTAATTTCCTAATAAAAAAGCACATTTCCAAAACAATGACGTAAAAATTTTTCGGTTTTAAAGTTGTTCGTATGTGTGAATATTTAGAAATGTAAAATAAAGCAAAACCGAATACATTGTTTAAACAATGAAACCCTTGTTAGGGAACCCTGGAAATTGATATACCGAATACAAAATATGCAATAATTTCGAAATAAATTCTGGTGCACGGCTGAAGATTTATTTTCTAAAAAATAAGCACATTTTCAAATGAATGATGTAAAAATTTTTCGGATTTAAAGTAGTTCGCCAGTGTGAGTTTTTAGAAATGTAAAAAAAGGTAAAACTGAATACATTGTCTAAACAAAGAAACCATTGTTAAGAAATCGTGGAAAATGATATGCCGAATACAAAACACGCAATATTTTTGCATTACATTCCGGTGAACGGCTGAAAATTAATTTCCTAATAAATAAGAACTTTTCCAAATGAATGACATAAAAATTTTTCAGTTTTAAAGTTGTTCGCCTGTGTGAAGTTTTAGGAATGTAAAATAAAGTAAAACAAAATACATTGTTTATACAATGAAGCCATTGTTTGGGAATCCTAGAAAATGATATACCGAATAAAAACACTCAAAATTTTCGCATTACATTCCGGTGCACGGCAGAAAATTAATTTCCTAATAAAAAAGAATAATCTAATAATCTAATGGCTAATAAATAAGCACATTTCCAAATGTAAGACGTAAAAATTTCTCGGTTTTAAAGTTGTTCGCCTGTGTGAATTTTTAGAAATGTAAAATGAAGCAAAACCGAATACATTGTTTAAACAATTAAACAATTGTTAGGTAATCCTGGAAACTGATATACCCAATACAAAACACGATATATTTTCGCATTAAATTCCGGTGCAAGGCTGAAAATTAATTTCCTAATAAAAAAACCTATTTACAAATGAATGAAGTAAAAATTTTTCGGATTTAAAGTAGTTTGCCAGTGTGAGTTTTTAGAAATGTAAAATAAAGAAAAACCGAATACATTGTTTAAACATTGAAACCATTGTTAGGGAATCCTGGAAACTGATATACAGAATAAAAACACGCAATATTTTCGCATTACATTCCGGTGCACGGCTGAAAATTAATTTCCTAATAAAAAAGCACATTTCCAAATGAATGACGTAAATATTTTTTCGTTTTAAAGGTGATCGCCTGCGTGAATTTTTAGAAATGTAAAATAAAGTAAAACTGAATACATTGTTTAAACAATGAAACCATTGTTATGGAATCCTTGAAACTGATATACTGAATACAAAACACGCAAAATTTTCAAATTGAATTCCGGTGCACGGCTAAAAATTATTTTCATAATAAAAAAGCACATTTCTAAATGAATGACGTAAAATTTTCGGTTTTAAAGTAGTTCGCCAGTGTGAGTTTTTAGAAATGTAAAATAAAGTAGAACCGAATACATTGTTTAAACAATGAAACCATTGTTAGGAAATCTTATAAACTGATATACCGAATACAAAACACGCAATATTTTCGAATTAAATTCCAGTGCACGGCTGAAAATTAATTTTCTAATAAATAAGCACCTTTAAAAATGAATGACATAAAAATTTTTCGGTTTTAAAGTTGTTCGCCTGTGTGAAGTTTTAGGAATGTAAAATAAAGTAAAACAAAATACATTGTTTATACAATGAAGCCATTGTTTGGGAATCCTAGAAAATGATATACCGAATAAAAACACGCAATATTTTCGCATTACATTCCGTTGCACGGCAGAAAATTAATTTCCTAATAAAAAAGAATAATCTAATAATCTAATGGCTAATAAATAAGCACATTTCCAAATGTAAGACGTAAAAATTTCTCGGTTTTAAAGTTGTTCGCCTGTGTGAATTTTTAGAAATGTAAAATGAAGCAAAACCGAATACATTGTTTAAACAATTAAACAATTGTTAGGGAATCCTGGAAACTGATATACCCAATACAAAACACGATATATTTTCGCATTAAATTCCGGTGCAAGGCTGAAAATTAATTTCCTAATAAAAAAACCTATTTACAAATGAATAAAGTAAAAATTTTTCGGATTTAAAGTAGTTTGCCAGTGTGAGTTTTTAGAAATGTAAAATAAAGAAAAACCGAATACATTGTTTAAACATTGAAACCATTGTTAGGGAATCCTGGAAACTGATATATCCAATACAAAACACGAGATATTTTTGCATTAAATTCCGGTGCACGGCTGAAAATTAATTTCCTAATAAAAAAGAATATTTACAAATGAACGAAGTAAAAATTTTTCGGTTTGAAAGTAGTTAACCTGCGTGAGTTTTTTGAAATTTAAAATAAAGTAAAACCGAATATTGTTTAAACAATGAAACCATTGAATATTAAATACGTGAATAATCACATTGCTAACAAATCGTAAACAAACTTAGTGAAAAATGTCCAAGACGGGAATCGATCCCGGGCCCCTGGACCTCCAGTGCTCTACCACTAAGCCACAAGGACGATAACCAGCTTGGCATCTGTCACTTATATAAGTCTGTTTACGACTTGTTAGCAATGCGATTATTCAAGTATTTAATATTCAATAATTTCAAGCGTAATTTCACTGCAGAAATGTAGTTGAAAAATTAATTAAAAATGTATATTCACCGATGCTGGGTTCATGTGCTACTCATGTTTCGCCACTAGATTGTGTGCTCATGAAGTCTTTTCCATCTATTCCTGTGGTTGCAACCTTACCGACTTTTATAAGTGAGAGAAGCCATCGTCCTTGTGGCTTAGTGGTAGAGCACTGGAGATCTATTCCAGGGGACCGGATCGATTCCCGACTTGGACATAAGCACATTTTCAAATGAATGATGTAAAAAATTTTCGGTTTTAAAGTAGTTCGCCAGTGTGAGTTTTTAGAAATGTAAAATAAAGTAAAACTGAATACATTGTTTAAACAATGAAACCATTCTTAGGAAATCCTAGAAACTGATATATTGAATACAAAACACGCTATATTTTAGAATTAAATTCCGGTGCACGGCTGAAAATTAATTTCCTAATAAATAAGCACATTTAAAAATGAATGACATAAATTCTTTTCGATTTAAAGGTGTTCGCCTGTGTGAATTTTTAGAAATGTAAAAAAAAGTAAAACTGAATGCATTGTTTAAACAATGAAAGCATTGTTAGGGAATCCTGGAAACTGATATACCCAATACAAAACACGATATATTTTCGCATTAAATTCCGGTGCACGGCTGAAAATAATTTTCCTCATTAAAAAGCAAATTTCCAAATGAATGACGTAAATATCTTTTCGTTTTAAAGGTGTTCGCCGGTGTGAATTTCTAGAAATGTAAAATAAAGTAAAACTGAATACATTGTTTAAACAATGAAACCATTGTTAGGGAACCCTGGAAATTGATATACCGAATACAAAACACGCAATATTTTCGAATTAAATTCCGGTTTACGGCTGAAAATTAATTTCCTAATAAAAAAGCACATTTCCAAATGAATGACGTAAAAATTTTTCGGTTTTAAAGTAGTTCACCATGTGTGAGTTTTTAATAATGTAAAATAAAGTAAAACCGAATTCCTTGTTTAAACAATGAAACCATTGTTAGGAAATCCTAGAAACTGATATACCGAATACAAAATACGCGATATTTTCAAAATAAATTCCGGGGCACGGCTGAAAATTTATTTTCTAAGAAATAAGCACATTTTCAAAGGAATGATGTAAAAATTTTTCGGTTTTCTAGTAGTTCGCCAGTGTGAGTTTTTAGAAATGTAAAAATAAAGCAGAACCGAATACATTGTTTAAACAATGAAATCATTGTTAAGAAATCCTGTAAAATGATATACCGAATACAAAACACACAATATTTTCGAATTAAATTCCGGTGCAGGGCTGAAAATTAATTTCCTAATAAATAAGAACATTTAAAAATGAATGACGTAAAAATTTTTCGATTTAAAGTTGTTCGCCTGTGTGAATTTTTAGAAATGTAAAAAAAAGTAAAACTGAATGCATTGTTTAAACAATGAAACCATTGTTAGGGAATCCTGGAAACTGATATACCCAATACAAAACACGATATATTTTCGCATTAAATTCCGGTGCACGGCTGAAAATTAATTTCCTAATAAAAAAGCACATTTCCAAAACAATGACGTAAAAATTTTTCGGTTTTAAAGTTGTTCGTATGTGTGAATATTTAGAAATGTAAAATAAAGCAAAACCGAATACATTGTTTAAACAATGAAACCCTTGTTAGGGAACCCTGGAAATTGATATACCGAATACAAAATATGCAATAATTTCGAAATAAATTCTGGTGCACGGCTGAAGATTTATTTTCTAAAAAATAAGCACATTTTCAAATGAATGATGTAAAAATTTTTCGGATTTAAAGTAGTTCGCCAGTGTGAGTTTTTAGAAATGTAAAAAAAGGTAAAACTGAATACATTGTCTAAACAAAGAAACCATTGTTAAGAAATCGTGGAAAATGATATGCCGAATACAAAACACGCAATATTTTTGCATTACATTCCGGTGAACGGCTGAAAATTAATTTCCTAATAAATAAGAACTTTTCCAAATGAATGACATAAAAATTTTTCAGTTTTAAAGTTGTTCGCCTGTGTGAAGTTTTAGGAATGTAAAATAAAGTAAAACAAAATACATTGTTTATACAATGAAGCCATTGTTTGGGAATCCTAGAAAATGATATACCGAATAAAAACACTCAATATTTTCGCATTACATTCCGGTGCACGGCAGAAAATTAATTTCCTAATAAAAAAGAATAATCTAATAATCTAATGGCTAATAAATAAGCACATTTCCAAATGTAAGACGTAAAATTTTTCGGATTTAAAGTTGTTCTCAAATGTGCGTTTTTAGAAATGTAAAATGAAGCAAAACCGAATACATTGTTTAAACAATTAAACAATTGTTAGGGAATCCTGTAAACTGATATACCCAATACAAAACACGATATATTTTCGCATTAAATTCCGGTGCAAGGCTGAAAATTAATTTCCTAATAAAAAAACCTATTTACAAATGAATGAAGTAAAAATTTTTCGGATTTAAAGTAGTTTGCCAGTGTGAGTTTTTAGAAATGTAAAATAAAGAAAAACCGAATACATTGTTTAAACATTGAAACCATTTTTAGGGAATCCTGGAAACTGATATACAGAATAAAAACACGCAATATTTTCGCATTACATTCCGGTGCACGGCTGAAAATTAATTTCCTAATAAAAAAGCACATTTCCAAATGAATGACGTAAATATTTTTTCGTTTTAAAGGTGATCGCCTGCGTGAATTTTTAGAAATGTAAAATAAAGTAAAACTGAATACATTGTTTAAACAATGAAACCATTGTTATGGAATCCTTGAAACTGATATACTGAATACAAAACACGCAAAATTTTCAAATTGAATTCCGGTGCACGGCTAAAAATTATTTTCATAATAAAAAAGCACATTTCTAAATGAATGACGTAAAATTTTCGGTTTTAAAGTAGTTCGCCAGTGTGAGTTTTTAGAAATGTAAAATAAAGTAGAACCGAATACATTGTTTAAACAATGAAACCATTGTTAGGAAATCTTATAAACTGATATACCGAATACAAAACACGCAATATTTTCGAATTAAATTCCAGTGCACGGCTGAAAATTAATTTTCTAATAAATAAGCACCTTTAAAAATGAATGACATAAAAATTTTTCGGTTTTAAAGTTGTTCGCCTGTGTGAAGTTTTAGGAATGTAAAATAAAGTAAAACAAAATACATTGTTTATACAATGAAGCCATTGTTTGGGAATCCTAGAAAATGATATACCGAATAAAAACACGCAATATTTTCGCATTACATTCCGTTGCACGGCAGAAAATTAATTTCCTAATAAAAAAGAATAATCTAATAATCTAATGGCTAATAAATAAGCACATTTCCAAATGTAAGACGTAAAAATTTCTCGGTTTTAAAGTTGTTCGCCTGTGTGAATTTTTAGAAATGTAAAATGAAGCAAAACCGAATACATTGTTTAAACAATTAAACAATTGTTAGGGAATCCTGGAAACTGATATACCCAATACAAAACACGATATATTTTTGCATTAAATTCCGGTGCAAGGCTGAAAATTAATTTCCTAATAAAAAAACCTATTTACAAATGAATAAAGTAAAAATATTTCGGATTTAAAGTAGTTTGCCAGTGTGAGTTTTTAGAAATGTAAAATAAAGAAAAACCGAATACATTGTTTAAACATTGAAACCATTTTTAGGGAATCCTGGAAACTGATATACAGAATAAAAACACGCAATATTTTCGCATTACATTCCGGTGCACGGCTGAAAATTAATTTCCTAATAAAAAAGCACATTTCCAAATGAATGACGTAAATATTTTTTCGTTTTAAAGGTGATCGCCTGCGTGAATTTTTAGAAATGTAAAATAAAGTAAAACTGAATACATTGTTTAAACAATGAAACCATTGTTATGGAATCCTTGAAACTGATATACTGAATACAAAACACGCAAAATTTTCAAATTGAATTCCGGTGCACGGCTAAAAATTATTTTCATAATAAAAAAGCACATTTCTAAATGAATGACGTAAAATTTTCGGTTTTAAAGTAGTTCGCCAGTGTGAGTTTTTAGAAATGTAAAATAAAGTAGAACCGAATACATTGTTTAAACAATGAAACCATTGTTAGGAAATCTTATAAACTGATATGCCGAATACAAAACACGCAATATTTTCGAATTAAATTCCGGTGCACGGCTGAAAATTAATTTTCTAATAAATAAGCACCTTTAAAAATGAATGACGTAAAAATTTTTCGGTTTTAAAGTTGTTCGCCTGTGTGAAGTTTTAGGAATGTAAAATAAAGTTAAAAAAAATACATTGTTTATACAATGAAGCCATTGTTTGGGAATCCTAGAAAATGATATACCGAATAAAAACACGCAATATTTTCGCATTACATTCCGGTGCACGGCAGAAAATTAATTTCCTTATAAAAAAGAATAATCTAATAATCTAATGGCTAATAAATAAGCACATTTCCAAATGTAAGACGTAAAAATTTCTCGGTTTTAAAGTTGTTCGCCTGTGTGAATTTTTAGAAATGTAAAATGAAGCAAAACCGAATACATTGTTTAAACAATTAAACAATTGTTAGGGAATCCTGGAAACTGATATATCCAATACAAAACACGATATATTTTCGCATTAAATTCCGGTGCAAGGCTGAAAATTAATTTCCTAATAAAAAAACCTATTTACAAATGAATAAAGTAAAAATTTTTCGGATTTAAAGTAGTTTGCCAGTGTGAGTTTTTAGAAATGTAAAATAAAGAAAAACCGAATACATTGTTTAAACATTGAAACCATTGTTAGGGAATCCTGGAAACTGATATATCCAATACAAAACACGAGATATTTTTGCATTAAATTCCGGTGCACGGCTGAAAATTAATTTCCTAATAAAAAAGAATATTTACAAATGAACGAAGTAAAAATTTTTCGGTTTGAAAGTAGTTAACCTGCGTGATTTTTTTTAAATTTAAAATAAAGTAAAACCGAATATTGTTTAAACAATGAAACCATTGAATATTAAATACGTGAATAATCACATTGCTAACAAATCGTAAACAAACTTAGTGAAAAATGTCCAAGACGGGAATCGATCCCGGGCCCCTGGAGCTCCCGTGCTCTACCACTAAGCCACAAGGACGATGCCCAGCTTGGCATCTGTCAATTATATAAGTCTGTTTACAACTTTTTAGCAATGCGATTATTCAAGTATTTAATATTCAATAATTTCAAGCGTAATTTCACTGCAGAAATGTAGTTGAAAACTTAATTTAAAATGTATATTCACCGATGCTGGGTTCATGTGCTACTCATGTTTCGCCACTAGATTGTGTGCTCATGAAATCTTTTCCATCTAGTGCTGTGGTTGCAACCTTACCAACTTTTATAAGTGAGAGAAGCCATCGTCCTTGTGGCTTAGTGGTAGAGCACTGGATATCTATTCCAAGGGACCGGGTTCGATTCCCGACTTGGACATAAGCACATTTTGAAATGAATGATGTAAAAAATTTTCGGTTTTAAAGTAGTTCGCCAGTGTGAGTTTTTAGAAATGTAAAATAAAGTAAAACTGAATACATTGTTTAAACAATGAAACCATTGTTAGGAAATCCTAGAAACTGATATATTGAATACAAAACACGCAATATTTTAGAATTAAATTCCGGTGCACGGCTGAAAATTAATTTCCTAATAAATAAGCACATTTAAAAATGAATGACGTAAATATTTTTCGATTTAAAGGTGTTCGCCTGTGTGAATTTTTAGAAATGTAAAATAAAGTAAAAGTGAATGCATTGTTTAAACAATGAAACCATTGTTGGGGAATCCTGGAAACTGATATACCCAATACAAAACACGATATATTTTCGCATTAAATTCCGGCGCACGGCTGAAAATTAATTTCCTAATAAAAAAGCACATTTCCAAATGAATGACGTAAAAAATTTTCGGTTTTAAAGTAGTTCACCTGTGTGAGTTTTTAGAAATGTAAAATAAAGTAAAACCGAATTCATTGTTTAAACAATGAAACCATTGTTAGGAAATCCTAGAAACTGATATACCGAATACAAAATACGCAATATTTTCGAATTAAATTCCGGTGCATGGCTGAAAACTAATTTCCTAATAAATAAGCACATTTAAAAATGAATGACGTAAAAATATTTCGGTTTTAAAATTGTTCGCCAGTGTGAGTTTTTAGAAATGTAAAATAAGGTAAAAGCGAATACATTGTTTAAACAATGAAACCATTGTTAGGGTATCCTGGAAACTGATATACCCAATACAAAACACGATATATTTTCGCATTAAATTTCGGTGCACGGCTGAAAATTAATTTCCTAATAAAAAAGCCTATTTACAAATGAATGAAGTAAAAATTTTTCGGATTTAAAGTAGTTTGCCAGTGTGAGTTTTTAGAAATATAAAATAAGGTAAAACCGAAGACATTGTTTAAACAATGAAACCATTGTTAGGAAATCTTGGAAAATGATATAACGAATTCAAAACACGCAATATTTTCGCATCACATTCCGGTTCACGGCTGAAAATTAATTTCATTATAAAAAAGCACATTTCCAAATGAATGAAGTAAATATTTTTTCGTTTTAAAGGTGTTCGCCTGCGTAAATTTTTAGAAATGTTAAATAAAGTAAAACCGAATACATTGTTTAAACAATGAATCCATTGTTAGGAAATCCTAAAAACTGATATACCGAATACAAAACACGCAATATTTTCGAATTAAATTCCGGTGCACGGCTGAAAATTAATTTCCTAATAAATAAGCACCTTTAAAAATGAATGACGTAAATTTTTTTCGGTTTTAAAGTTGTTCGCCTGTGTGAAGTTTTAGGAATGTAAAATAAAGTAAAACAAAATACATTGTTTATACAATGAAGCCATTGTTTGGGAATCCTGGAAACTGATATACCGAATAAAAACACGCAATATTTTGGCATTACATTCCGGTGCACGGCTGAAAATTAATTTCCTAATAAAAAAGCACATTTCCGAATGAATGACGTAAATATTTTTTCTTTTTAAAGGTGATCGCCTTCGTGAATTTTTAGAAATGTAAAATAAAGTAAAACTGAATACATTGTTTAAACAATGAAACCATTGTTAGGGAATCCTTGAAACTGATATACTGAGTACAAAACACGCAAAATTTTCAAATTGAATTCCGGTGCACGGCTAAAAATTAATTTCATAATAAAAAAGCACATTTCCAAAGGAATGACGTAAAAAATTTTCGGTTTTAAAGTGGTTCACCTGTGTGAGTTTTTAGAAATGTAAAATAAAGTAGAACCGAATACATTGTTTAAACAATGAAACCATTGTTAGGAAATCCTAGAAACTGATATACCGAATACAAAATATGCGATATTTTCGAAATAAATTCCGGGGCTCGGCTGAAAATTTATTTTCTAAGAAATAAGCACATTTTCAAAGGAATGGTGTAAAAAATTTTCGGTTTTAAAGTAGTTCGCCAGTGTGAGTTTTTAGAAATATAAAATAAAGTAGAACCGAATACATTGTTTAAACAATGAAACCATTGTTAGGAAATCCTATAAACTGATATACCGAATACAAAACACGCAATATTTTCGAATTAAATTCCGGTGCACGGCTGAAATTTAATTTTCTAATACATAAGCACCTTTAAAAATGAATGACGTAAAAATTTTTCGGTTTTAAAGTTCTTCGCCTGTGTGAAGTTTTAGGAATTTAAAATAAAGTAAAACAAAATACATTGTTTATACAAT
Organism: Maratus speciosus; assembly: GCA_963932465.1. NCBI lineage: Eukaryota > Metazoa > Arthropoda > Arachnida > Araneae > Salticidae > Maratus > Maratus speciosus. Next base: position 7,250 of record CAWVRF010001234.1, on the reverse strand, counting down.
GAAGCCATTGTTTGGGAATCCTAGAAACTGATATACCGAATAAAAACACGCAATATTTTCGTATTACATTCCGGTGCACGGCTGAAAATTAATTTCCTAATAAAAAAGAATAATCTAATAATCTAATGGCTAATAAATTAGCACATTTCCAAATGTAAGACGTAAAAATTTCTCGGTTTTAAAGTTGTTCGCCTGTGTGAATTTTTAGAAATGTAAAATGAAGCAAAACCGAATACATTGTTTAAACAATTAAACAATTGTTAGGGAATCCTGGAAACTGATATACCCAATACAAAACACGATATATTTTCGCATTAAATTCTGGTGCACGGCTGAAAATTAATTTCCTAATAAAAAAGCACATTTCCAAATGAATGACGTAAATATTTTTTCGTTTTAAAGGTGTTCGCCGGTGTGAATTTCTAGAAATGTAAAATAAAGTAAAACTGAATACATTGTTTAAACAATGAATCCATTGTTAGGAAATCCTATAAACTGTTATACCGAATACAAAACACGCAATATTTTAGATTTAAATTCCGGTGCACGGCTGAAAATTAATTTTTTAATAAATAAGCACATTTCCAAATGAAAGACGTAAAAATTTCTCGGTTTTAAAGTTGTTCGCCAGTGTGAATTTTTAGAAATGTAAAATAAGGTAAAACCGAATACATTGTTTAAACAATGAAACCATTGTTAGGGAACCCTGGAAATTGATATACCGAATACAAAACACGCAATATTTTCGAATTAAATTCCGGTTTACGGCTGAAATTTAATTTCCTATTAAAAAAGCACATTTCCAAATGAATGACGTAAAAATTTGTCGGTTTTAAAGTAGTTCACCTGTGTGAGTTTTTTGAAATGCAAAATAAAGTAAAACCGAATATGGTTTAAACAATAAAAACCATATTAAATACGTGAATAATCACATTGCTAACAAATCGTAAACCACCTTAGTGAAAAATGTCCAAGTCGGGAATCGATCCCGGGCCCCTGGATCTCCAGTGCTCTACAACTAAGCCACAAGGACGATGCCCAGCTTGTCAACTCTCACATATATAAGTCTGTTTACGACTTGTTAGCAATGTGATTATTCACGTTTTTAATATTCAATAATTTCAAGCGTAATTTCACTGCTGAAAAGTAGTTGAAAAATTAATTAAAAATGTATATTCACAAATGCTGGGCTAATTTGCTACTCATGTTTCGCCACTAGATTGTGTGCTCATGAAGACTTTTCCATCTAGTGCTGTGGTTGCAACCTTACCGACTTCTTTAAGTGAGAGATGCCAAGCTGGGCATCGTCCATGTGGCTTAGTGGTAGAGCACTGGAGATCTAATCCAGGGGACCGGGTTCTGTTCCGGGCTTGGGCATAAGCATATTTTCAAATGAATGATGTAAAAATTTTTCGGTTTTAAAGTAGTTCGCCTGTGTGAGGTTTTAGAAATATAAAATAAAGTAAAACCGAATACATTGTTTAAAAAATGAAACCATTGTTAAGAAATCCTGGAAACTGATATACCGAATACAAAACACGTAATATTTTCGAAATAAATTCAGGAGCACGGCTGAAAATTAATTTCCTAATAAATAAGCACATTTAAAAGTGAATGACGTAAAAAAATTTCGGTTTTAAAGTAGTTTGCCAGTGTGAGTTTTTAAAAATGTAAAATAAGGTAAAACCGAAGACATTGTTTAAACAATGACAACCATTGTTAGGAATTCTAGGAAAATGATATACCGAATACAAAACACGCAATATTTTCGCATTTCGCATTTTCGAATTAAATTCCGGTGCACGGCTGAAAATTAATTTCCTAATAAAAAAGCACATTTCCAAATGAATGACGTAAATATTTTTTCGTTTTAAAGGTGTTCGCCGGGGTGAATTTTCAGAAATGTAAAATAAAGTAAAACTGAATACATTGTTTAAACAATGAAGCCATTGTTAGGGAATCCTTGAAACTGATATACTGAATACAAAAAAAAAAAATTTCGAATTAAATTCCGTTGCACGGCTAAAAATTAATTTCATAATAAAAAAGCACATTTCCAAATGAATGACGTAAAAATTTCTTGGTTTTAAAGTTGTTCGCCTGTGTGAATTTTTAAAAATGTAAAATGAAGCAAAACCGAATACATTGTTTAAACACTTAAACCATTGTTAGGGAATCCTGGAAACTGATATACCCAATACAAAACACGATATAATTTCGCATTAAATTCCGGTGCAAGGCTGAAAATTAATTTCCTAATAAAAAAACCTATTTACAAATGAATGAAGTAAAAATTTTTCGGATTTAAAGTAGTTTGCCAGTGTGAGTTTTTAGAAATGTAAAATAAAGAAAAACCGAATATTGTTTAAACAATGAAACAATTGTATATTAAATACGTGAATAATCACATTGCTAACAAATCGTAAACAAACTTAGTGAAAAATGTCCAAGACGGGAATCGATCCCGGGCCCCTGGACCTCCAGTGCTCTACCACTAAGCCACAAGGACGATGCCCAGCTTGGCATCTGTCACTTATATAAGTCTGTTTACGACTATTTAGCAATGCGATTATTCAAGTATTTAATATTCAATAATCTCAAGCGTAATTTCACTGCAGAAATGTATTTGAAAAATTAATTAAAAATGTATATTCACCGATGCTGGGTTCATGTGCTACTCATGTTTCGCCACTAGATTGTGTGCTCATGAAGTCTTTTCCATCTAGTGCTGTGGTTGCAACCTTACCGATTTTTATAAGTGAGAGAAGCCATCGTCCTTGTGGCTTAGTGGTAGAGCACTGGAGATCTACCACGGGACCGGGTTCGATTCCCGACTTGGACATAAGCACATTTTCAAATGAATGATGTAAAAAATTTTCGGTTTTAAAGTAGTTCGCCAGTGTGAGTTTTTAGAAATGTAAAATAAAGTAAAACTGAATACATTGTTTAAACAATGAAACCATTGTTAGGAAATCCTAGAAACTGATATATTGAATACAAAACACGCAATATTTTAGAATTAAATTCCGGTGCACGGCTGAAAATTAATTTCCTAATAAATAAGCACATTTAAAAATGAATGACGTAAAAATTTTTCGGTTTTAAAGTTGTTCGCCAGTGAGAGTTTTTAGAAATGTAAAATAAGGTAAAAGCGAATACATTGTTTGAACAATGAAACCATTGTTAAGAATTCCTGGAAAATGATATACCGAATACAAAACACGCAATGTTTTCGCATTACATTCCGTTGCACGGCTGAAAATTAATTTCCTAATAAAAAAGCACATTTCCAAATGAATGACGTAAATATTTTTTCGAATTAAAGGTGTTCGCCTGTGTGAATTTTTAGAAATATAAAAAAAAGTAAAACTGAATGCATTGTTTAAACATTGAAACCATTGTTAGGGAATCCTGGAAACTGATATACCCAATACAAAACACGATATATTTTCGCATTAAATTCCGGTGCACGGCTGAAAATTAATTTCCTAATAAAAAAGCACATTTCCAAATGAATGACGTAAATATTTTTTCGTTTTAAAGGTGTTCGCCGGCGTGAATTTTCAGAAATGTATAATAAAGTAAAACTGAATACATTGTTTAAACAATGAAGCCATTGTTAGGGAATCCTTGAAACTGATATACTGAATACAAAACATGCAAAATTTTCGAATTAAATTCCGGTGCACGGCTAAAAATTAATTTCATAATAAAAAAGCACATTTCCAAATGAATGACGTAAAAATTTCTCGGTTTTAAAGTTGTTCGCCTGTGTGAATTTTTAAAAATGTAAAATGAAGCAAAACCGAATACATTGTTTAAACAATTAAACCATTGTTAGGGAATCCTGGAAACTGATATACCCAATACAAAACACGATATATTTTCGCATTAAATTCCGGTGCAAGGCTGAAAATTAATTTCCTAATAAAAAAACCTATTTACAAATGAATGAAGTAAAAATTTTTCGGATTTAAAGTAGTTTGCCAGTGTGAGTTTTTAGAAATGTAAAATAAAGAAAAACCGAATACATTGTTTAAACATTGAAACCATTGTTGGGGAATCCTGGAAACTGATATATCCAATACAAAACACGAGATATTTTCGCATTAAATTCCGGTGCACGGCTGAAAATTAATTTCCTAATAAAAAAGAATATTTACAAATGAACGAAGTAAAAATTTTTCGGTTTGAAAGTAGTTAACGTGTGAGTTTTTTGAAATTTAAAATAAAGTAAAACCGAATATTGTTTAAACAATGAAACCATTGAATATTAAATACGTGAATAATCACATTGCTAACAAATCGTAAACAAACTTAGTGAAAAATGTCCAAGACGGGAATCGATCCCGGGCCCCTGGACATCCAGTGCTCTACCACTAAGCCACAAGGACGATAACCAGCTTGGCATCTGTCACTTATATAAGTCTGTTTACGACTATTTAGCAATGCGATTATTCAAGTATTTAATATTCAATAATTTCAAGCGTAATTTCACTGCAGAAATGTAGTTGAAAAATTAATTAAAAATGCATATTCACCGATGCTGGGTTCATGTGCTACTCATGTTTCGCCACTAGATTGTGTGCTCATGAAGTCTTTTCCATCTAGTGCTGTGGATGCAACCTTACCGATTTTTATAAGTGAGAGAAGCCATCGTCCTTGTGGCTTAGTGGTAGAGCACTGGAGATCTATTCCAGGGGACCGGGTTCGATTCCCGACTTGGACATAAGCACATTTTCAAATGAATGATGTAAAAAATTTTCGGTTTTAAAGTAGTTCGCCAGTGTGAGTTTTTAGAAATGTAAAATAAAGTAAAACTGAATACATTGTTTAAACAATGAAACCATTGTTAGGAAATCCTAGAAACTGATATATTGAATACAAAACGCGCAATATTTTAGAATTAAATTCCGGTGCACGGCTGAAAATTAATTTCCTAATAAATAAGCACATTTAAAAATGAATGACGTAAAAAGTTTTCGGTTTTAAAGTTGTTTGCCAGTGAGAGTTTTTAGAAATGTAAAATAAGGTAAAAGCGAATACATTGTTTGAACAATGAAACCATTGTTAAGAATTCCTGGAAAATGATATACCGAATACAAAACACGCAATGTTTTCGCATTACATTCCGTTGCACGGCTGAAAATTAATTTCCTAATAAAAAAGCACATTTCCAAATGAATGACGTAAATATTTTTTCGATTTAAAGGTGTTCGCCTGTGTGAATTTTTACAAATATAAAAAAAAGTAAAACTGAATGCATTGTTTAAACAATGAAACCATTGTTAGGGAATCCTGGAAACTGATATACCCAATACAAAACACGATATATTTTCGCATTAAATTCCGGTGCACGGCTGTAAATTAATTTCCTAATAAAAAAGCACATTTCCAAATGAATGACGTAAATATTTTTTCGTCTTAAAGGTGTTCGCCGGCGTGAATTTTCAGAAATGTAAAATAAAGTAAAACTGAATACATTGTTTAAACAATGAAGCCATTGTTAGGGAATCCTTGAAACTGATATACTGAATACAAAACACGCAAAATTTTCGAATTAAATTCCGGTGCACGGCTAAAAATTAATTTCATAATAAAAAAGCACATTTCCAAATGAATGACGTAAAAATTTCTCGGTTTTAAAGTTGTTCGCCTGTGTGAATTTTTAAAAATGTAAAATGAAGCAAAACCGAATACATTGTTTAAACAATTAAACCATTGTTAGGGAATCCTGGAAACTGATATACCCAATACAAAACACGATATATTTTCGCATTAAATTCCGGTGCAAGGCTGAAAATTAATTTCCTAATAAAAAAACCTATTTACAAATGAATGAAGTAAAAATTTTTCGGATTTAAAGTAGTTTGCCAGTGTGAGTTTTTAGAAATGTAAAATAAAGAAAAACGGAATACATTGTTTAAACATTGAAACCATTGTTATGGAATCCTGGAAACTGATATATCCAATACAAAACACGAGATATTTTCGCATTAAATTCCGGTGCACGGCTGAAAATTAATTTCCTAATAAAAAAGGATATTTACAAATGAACGAAGTAAAAATTTTTCGATTTGAAAGTAGTTAACCTGTGTGAGTTTTTTGAAATTTAAAATAAAGTAAAACCGAATATTGTTTAAACAATGAAACCATTGAATATTAAATACGTGAATAATCACATTGCTAACAAATCGTAAACAAACTTAGTGAAAAATGTCCAAGACGGGAATCGATCCTGGGCCCCTGGACCTCCAGTGCTCTACCACTAAGCCACAAGGACGATGCCCAGCTTGGCATCTGTCACTTATATAAGTCTGCTTACGACTATTTAGCAATGCGATTATTCAAGTATTTAATATTCAATAATTTCAAGCGTAATTTCACTGCAGAAATGTAGTTGAAAAATTAATTAAAAATGTATATTCACCGATGCTGGGTTCATGTGCTACTCATGTTTCGCCACTAGATTGTGTGCTCATGAAGTCTTTTCCATCTAGTGCTGTGGTTGCAACCTTACCGATTTTTATAAGTGAGAGAAGCCATCGTCCTTGTGGCTTAGTGGTAGAGCACTGGAGATCTATTCCAGGGGCCCGGGTTCGATTCCCGTCTTGGACATAAGCACATTTTCAAATGAATGATGTAAAAAATTTTCGGTTTTAAAGTAGTTCGCCAGTGTGAGTTTTTAGAAATGTAAAATAAAGTAAAAGTGAATACATTGTTTAAACAATGAAACCATTGTTAGGAAATCCTAGAAACTGATATATTGAATACAAAACACTCAATATTTTAGAATTAAATTCCGGTGCACGGCTGAAAATTAATTTCCTAATAAATAAGCACATTTAAAAATGAATGACGTAAAAATTTTTCGGTTTTAAAGTTGTTCGCCAGTGAGAGTTTTTAGAAATGTAAAATAAGGTAAAAGCGAATACATTGTTTGAACAATGAAACCATTGTTAAGAATTCCTGGAAAATGATATACCGAATACAAAACACGCAATGTTTTCGCATTACATTCCGTTGCACGGCTGAAAATTAATTTCCTAATAAAAAAGCACATTTCCAAATGAATGACGTAAATATTTTTTCGATTTAAAGGTGTTCCCTGTGTGAATTTTTAGAAATGTAAAAAAAAAGTAAAACTGAATGCATTGTTTAAACAATGAAACCATTGTTAGGGAATCCTGGAAACTGATATACCCAATACAAAACACGATATATTTTCGCATTAAATTCCGGTGCACGGC